>PVJS01018171.1:0-35220 GCA_004027185.1 Glis glis | reverse complement strand
CTTTATTTTTGAAACTGGGTCTCATGAAGTTGCGGAGGGCCTCACCAGGTAGAGAGAGAGAGAGAGAGAGAGGAGAGAGAGAGAAAGGAAAGAGAGAGAGAGAGAGAGAGAGATCACAGGCGCGCGCATGCGCGCTGAGGTTGGCCGCGAACCCGGATCCTCCAGTCTCCGCCTCCCAAAGTGCTGGGATTACAAGCGTGCGCCACCATGCCCGGCTTCATTTGAATTTTTATATCCAGCAACATGATTCTAAGGAGGTTTTATCTGAAGGGATAAATTGTTGATGATGTACCCACACAGTCTCTGAAACAACAATAATATTCATTTGTGGCTTTTTAGCAGCTGTGTGGTATTTGTAGATAATCCACTAGACAGTAGCAAGGGAAACCAGGACTATAAACTTCAAAATATGAGAAAATTGTCTTCAGAATGGGAGGGACACATGTGGCAAAACATTTTGTCTCTTCTCCAACATGAGAACTCTACACTTGAGTTCACCACTTCAAGACTTTATTGTTTATTCTTTCATATACATTGTTGATGTTCAATTTGCCTGATAAAAAACAAAAAGAAACACAACCTTGAAAGCAATAGCGATCTTAACAGTCTCATGCAATATGAAAACGAAATAACAGACATGATTTCATTTGAATCAACACTGTAAAAATACTCCATTTAAAAAATATCTGTTGGGTAGTCAGTCTGTCAAAGTGAAAAAGATACTATCAAGGGAGTAACCCAGAGGGAGCAGAAGTCTTGACAAGTGGCAATGTTAGAAATGATTTTTACAAGGGTCAGAAATAGGATTTCTGATTTTCTTTTTGCCCTGATTAGCTACCAATCTGTTGCAGACTGCTGAAATATAAATTTCTAAGTTCTTAAATTTCCCAGTTCTGCCCCTTAAATTATACTGAGATCCAGTAAGTGGCAGTCCAAATAACCATACCAAAAGAACATTGTATTAAAATAGAGATTTCTCCAAAAGCACAGAATAGAACACAGCACAGAATTTTAGAGATAGAAGACACTATACTTTCTTAGCAACCAGTATGCTTCTGATAACAACAACAATGTATTTTGTTCAGACATTTGTAAAGACAAACATTCCTTTGGGAATCCACATGAAGAGACTTTATCCTGCCTATCTTTGAATGTGTGCCTGTTAGGGGAGCTAATGTCTGGCACATAAACTCTATGAGAAAATGATCCCTTATCTGCCTTCTTTACTACATTCCTAGAACATAGGGAAATACTGGGGAACATAATAAGTACTCAGTAAATACTTCTGAATGAATGACTTCTACTATCAGACTATACAATGAATCCTTAAAGACAGATGCATGTTTCCTTGTTTTTATAAGATTTGTTTTGTCCCCTGTCTGTCCAAGGAGGTGGTCATATATGAGCTTCCTTGGACAAACTGCCAAACTTTTTACTATATTTGTTATTTCTTATAAAAAATTTAATTTGAAAAAATATCGATTTACCTCTGAATATCTGGCAGAAAAATTAATAAAAGAAATGTCAAATCATTCTACAACCTGCAAAGTAATTTAAATATTTTTTCTTTTTTTTTTTGAGGAGCTGGGGATTGAACCCAGGGACATTCTACCTCCGAGCTACACCCCCAGCCCTATTTTTTTTATTCTTTATTTTGAAACAGGGTCTCACTAAGTTGTGGAGGGCTTCACTAAGTAGCTGAAACTAGCCACTAACCTGCGATCCTCCGGTCTCAGTCTCCCAAGTACTCGGATTACATAAGTGTGTGCCACCACACCTGGCGTAAATTTATAGTAATAATATTTCTCCAAATATCAGGGACACTCACCTAAGTCCACCTGTCAGAGATGGTGAGGAAGAGATTTCACATCAAGCGGGAGACTGGACTAAGGTCCTTCCCAACTCTAAATAAAATTGTTGACCATCACTTTAAATTCTCAAGATTTCCTTTAACCTCGTAAATGCTCTTAGTTCTGTCCATATTTCCTCTACTGTCAGGTATTCTATAACAGCCATTGAATATGGGCCTAAAGAGGAGGCAATCCTGCAAAGAAGAAATGCCCTCACTCTTAACCTGGAGGTAGATCTAAATCTTCTGAGAAATGCAAAAATGACAAATAAAAATACAAAGGAAGCACTGAAACAAAGCAGCACAGTGTATTACTCATACATTCTAACTACTGTTTTTTTCAATGAAAGGGGATTCTATTAAATTTTAATTTTAAGCTGTTGATTTGCCTTGCCCTTACTAATAGATCAGCATTCTTATTTTATAATTAATTATCTGAGCCAGGCACGGTGGTGCACACTTGTAATCCCAGTACTTTGGAGGCTGAGACCAGAGGATCCGGGTTCGCAGCCAGCCTCATCTACTTAGTGAGGCCCTCCGCAACTTAATGAGACCCTGTTTCAAAATAAAGAATAAGCCGGGCGTGGTGGCGCACGCTTGTAATCCCAGTACTTTGGGAGGTGGAGACCGGAGGATCTGGGTTCGCGGACAGCCTCAGCTCTCTCACTCTCTGTCTCCCTGTCTCTCTCTCTCTCTCTCTCTCTCTCTCCTTAGCGAGGCCCTCGCAACTTCGTGAGACCCGGTTTCAAAATAAAGTATAACAAATAGGGCTGGGGGTGTAGCGCGGAGGTAGAACGTCCCTGCGTTCAATCCCCGGTACCGCAAAAAAAAATAAATAAATAAATAAAAATAAAGAATAAAATATAGGGCTGGGGTGTAGCTCGGAGGTAGAATGCCCCTGGGTTCAATCCCTAGTACCGCAAAAAAATAATAATAATAATAGTTAACTGGCTTTTTCCCAGGGACTTAAGAATAGGCCAATTATTAATAATTCACTTCTGGAGTTCAGGAGGTTTATCATTATGCTTTATTATTATTTACTCTTATTATTTTTATATATTCATTAATATATAGAAGAAAAATTGACCAATAAAGTATGTCAATGTAATTGTTTAGGGAAGATTATGTAATGTTTAGGGAAGATCAGTATTATGTTAGTACTTCTCTCTAGTGGAATTGACCTTAAATATAACAAAATACACATTATTTTGATGACTTCTGTTACATTTCTTCATCGGATACCTTTGTTAGCATTTAAAAATTAATTTCTTGGAATCACTTAAGCCCTTCAGGTGTTTTATTTCAGTCATGTACTCTGGCATGATCCTGGTATGTATGTATATACATATATATATAATTTCTAAATAAGAAATGAAATGCAATTGCATCATAAAAGACACAATGCTTACCATGTCCACATCCCCCTCTAAAGAAACTTCTGTTCCACAAAAAGAAGGAACAGTCTGTCTTAGGGGACTTGTTATCTACCTTGGAACAATGCCTGTTCCTCACCTCTGAAGAGTAACAACCAAACGAGTTTGGAACCTGTGAGGTTCCCTCCTTCTGGAATTCACACTGGGGAAATGCACTTTAGTTGTGGACATGGAAGTTAAAATGTCTGAAGGTAGAGAAAAGTCAAGAGGGCCCACGAATGAGCTAAAGTTATCAATAAGCTAAAGTTACACACACATCTATACATACGTACTTACATGCAGGAAAGAGGGTATGAAGTCAGCAAGGGGGGAAATGCAGGTGGAGAGAGAGCTGAGCCACATTGATTAGAGACCTAGAGATCGCGAGAGTGAAAATCCATAGCTGGGCATGGCAGCTCACACCCTAATCCCAGTACTTGGGAGGCTGAGACAAGAGGATTGCAGCTTCAAGGCCAGCGCACAGGAATTTATCTAGACCCTGTTTTGAAATAAAAAGGGCTGGGCTAGAATGCCTCTGAGTTCAATCACAAGTACCAAAAAAAAAAAAACCAATCTTTTGAATCCATGAATTCTTGCTGTGAAGTTCTTGGAAGTCTCCACCTTGAACTGAGCACAAGCTAAGAGTTCCTTGCAGAAAGGCCTAACTGTTCCTGTCTTCTGAGAAGCTCAGTTGTGCAGCTTTTCTTGGGTTCTTATATGACCTAAGTGTATGGGTGAGATCTCCATGTGTAATCCTACAATTAACACCTCTTATTTACAGATGTAGTGACTTAGATCTGTGAAGCTCAGGTGTTTTACGGGGCGCCCATCACACGTGGCTAAGAGTGAAAGCTTGGGCTTCATGCCGCTCAAGCATAGTAAGCACTGCCTCTCACCATGTGACTCGGCACGTTGTGTAACCCCTGTGCCTTCGTTTCCACTTCCCCAAAAAGAAAAATAATAAACTGTTGTGTGTATTAAATTAGATAGTGCTTGGTATTATTTAGAACATTTTTATTAGGTCTGGCATGTAATAGACAAGCAATTAATATTAGCTACTATTCAAATATTATAACTAATTTATAGTACCAAAAAGCTAACTCAAAGCAATGCCCTCTTTTGCTTTCTTTTTAGTTCGTGAGCGGACAGTGAGACTATTCAAGGGAACTGGAGATTATCCCTGGGGATTTCGGATTCAGTTCTCCAAACCAATCATGGTGACTGAGGTGGATACCAGTAAGTGGTCTCACTATAAAAAGCTTTAATTCATTCCAGAACAGTGATCTCAACCCTAGCAAAGTAAACACAATAGGCTTCAATATCACAGTCCTGTAAAGGATACACATGCGGTAGAAGCAACTTCTGAATCTCTGTTTAGCAAAAATTCATGATGACTGAGAACTACTCACGTCATGACGACGTGTGTGTGTGTGTGTGTGTGTGTGTGTGTGTGTGTGTGTATGTTCTTAGCTTAATTGTTCTTTGGGGTTTTTGTTTGTTTCTTTGTTTGTCTTTTTGGAACTGGGGGTCAAACCCAGGGCAGTGCACTTGCAAGGCAAGCACTTTGCCACTGACCTACATCCCAGCCCATGACAACATATTTTTTAAAGGACCATGCTTTCCAGATGGAATGCACTTCTCTGATAAGCAGAGTGCATTATCGGTCTGCCCACCAAAGGGCCCTACCTGTATCTATAGAAATGGGGCCCAGTTCTAGAGATATGATGGATGTTGTGAGTAGATAGCTGCCCGTTTGTCAGTATTTAATAGCTTCTGGGAGGAGTGCCATTCCCCTAAATTATTTTCCTTATGGCTTCTTAGTTATCCATATTTCTTTTTTTTTTGAATGTCCCAATATAGCATTTAATTGTATATTTTAAAATAGTTATTTTTTTAACTTTTTATGTTCATTTATTGGTGCATTGTAAATTGTATTTATACATTTTGATATATGTCAGGGTATGAACATCATACATGCACACATTGCACATTTCTTAATTAGCACATTAGGAATTTGTGGTTACTTTATGTTAAACTATGTGAGATTGTTTGCTTTCTTTTTTTTTTTTTTTTGCGGTACCAGGGATTGAACCCAGAGGCGTTCTACCTCCGAGCTACACCCCCGACCCTATTTTTTATACTTTATTTTGAAACCGGGTCTCACGAAGTTGCGGAGGGTCTCACTAAGTAGCTGAGGCTGGCCGTGAACCTGGATCCTCTGGTCTCCACCTCTCAAATACCGGGATTACAAGCATGCGCTAGCACGCCTGGCAAGATTGTTTGCTTTCTGATTTGAAGCAAGAATAATCTGAGATCAATGATTTGAAAAATTCAGCACTAAAACAATAAGGTTGATAAGAAGTATAAAATAAAGATATCCATACCCAGCATGGTGCATTAGGGGAGGAGAAATGAGTGGGTTCTGAATTGCAATATTGTCAGTTTTTGGTTTGTTTGTGCACCTCCTTATGTGGATTCTGAATTCCCCAAGGTCAGAAACTATATCTTACCTGTCATTTTATCCTTCACACCTGGTGAAGCATCCAAAAGGCAAGAGAGTAGCTACCCCAATAATGCTTAAGTGACTGTGAGAGCCCTGACTACCTGAAGGCTGGGACAGCATGGGGCAGAGAGGAGGAAAGAAGCACCCCTCAGGAGGACCTCCTACCTTACTGCTTTTGAAGAGCAGGAAGCCTAATCCCTTTTCTGGCCTCATTATCACCAGGGCCACACTTAGTTTTTCACACGCGCGCGCGCGTGTGTGTGTGTGTGTGTGTGTGTTACTAGGGATTGAACCCAGGTTCATTGTACCACTGAGATATACCCACAGCCCTTTTTATTTTACTGAGTTACCACACACTGTTAACAGGTTCACACCATAACCTCGGACCCTCAGACCCTCCTGTCTCAGCCTCCCAGTACTGGGATTACAGGCATGCGCCACCATGTCTGTCTTCATTTTTCTTTGTTTGTCCACATTTAGCATTTCTCTGTTGTATGTCCTGTGATGTCACTGTGAATGTGCCCTCATATCATTAAGAAGTGGATAACTCAGTTCTGCTAAGGTCAACAGGGTGACAGGTGCGTCAGATGAAATTGTTGCCTTCTGTCCCACATCACACAGGCATAGGTGGCGTCAGTGGGCAGAAATCAGTGTTCAGATTACCACTTATTTTTATATTAGTGGGATTTTTAAATCAATTATCAGAGCCTGAGAGTAGAGAAAACAAATACTGAATATCCAGATAGAATGTAAGATCTTCTTAGCACAGCAAGAAAAATAAGGTTTTTCCTAAGGAAACTTCTTGCAGGTTATCACTTGCCCCAGTTCAGCATGGCTTCTACATAAATGGAAAATAGAAGGAGATGCTGTTGTGAGACCTTAACAAACTCTATAACCTCCCAGCCTCAAGCCAAGAATCACACAAACGGTGGCACACACCTGTAATCCCAGTTCTTGGGAAGCTGATACATGAGGATCACAGGTTTGAGGCCAGCCTCAGAAATTTGGAGAGACCTTGTTTCAAAATAAAAATTTAAAAAGGGCTGGGGGTCTAGTTGTAAGGCAGAATGCCCCTGGATTCAAGCCCCAGTACCAAAAAAAAAAAATCACACAAACAAAATCTCACCTAGCTTACACAAAAGAAAGGTTTTTTTTGCCTCTTCTTGATGGAATAGTACTTGATATCTAATCACTTTCTTTAAAAATTCTATATCAAAGAATTGCTTTTGAAATTTCAAGTTAATTGATTCTTTTTTTTTTTTGCAGAACCGGGGATTGAACCCAGGGGTATTCTACCTCCGGGCTACACCCCTGGCCCTATTTTTTATACTTTATTTTGAAACAGGGTCTCACGAAGTTGCGGAGGGCCTCACTAAGTAGGTGAGGCTGGCGGCGAACCCGGATCCTCCAGTCTCAGCCTCCCAAGTATAATTGATTCTTGAATGTTAGTAATATTAAATATCACATCAATTGTTTTATTTAACAGTTTAACTATACATTGTCTTTAACATTTAACTGTTTATGGAATGAGCAGGGTTCAGTTGGTGTGTTATATAAAATAATAAATTTTTCTCAATAGTCTCACCCACTTCCCTTACCCGCTCTTCCTTACCCTTCCCTTACCCTTCTAAGATAATTCTGAATTTTTGTTTTCTCTCTTAGACAATGCATTCACCACCCCTTTGTTTTGTCATTAAAAATCCAGTCCATCCTAACAATCTTAGAACTATAAGTCAGTATAGTGTAATCATCAAAATCTCAGAATTCTTATCCAATCTCAAGTTTCTCTCTTCCCTCAGCTTGAGCCTGCCTCAGATTTGGAAGGATGGATTATCTTTTTGATATTTCCTGTCTCTATTTTTTATTTATTGGAAATCACACCTCTACACCTCCAAATGTACTTTAATTTGTACCTTTTTCTCTTTTCTTCCTTCTCCTGTTGAAAACCAATCCTTCCTCTTGTGTAGCTAACTCCTTTTGCTCTCACCTTCTCACAACTTACAAAATACTAATAAATTAGGCAAAAGTAGAAACTTCTTTTTTTTTTTTTTGCGGTACCGGGGATTGAACCCAGGGGTGTTCTACCTCCGCGTTACACCCCCGGCCCTATTTTTTATACTTTATTTTCAAACCGGGTCTCACGAAGTTGCAGAGGGCCTCACTAAGTAGAGAGAGAGAGACAGAGAGAGAGAGAGACAGAGAGAAAGAGAGAGAGAAAGCTAAGGCTGGCCTCGAACCCGGATCCTCCGGTTTCCGCCTCCCAAAGTACTGGGATTACAAGCGCGTGCCACTACGCCCGGCCAGGTAGAAACTTCTTTAAGGAACAAAGGGAGTTCCTTTGTTTCAGTTCCTATCTTCTGATAGCAGACTGAAAATAAACATGCAGGAGGTTGGAGGAAATCACTGCCTGGCAAAGGGAAGAGAGCATGAGTGGGCAGATGAGCCTTCAGACCCTGCTGCAAGTCTGTCAGGCACCTGAGAGAGGAAAGGACACAGGACTGGGTAGGAAGAGCCTCAAACTTCTGTGTAGTTCTGAGAAATTCTGAGACAGGCTAATAGGGAGCCTAGGATCAGAGTGTTCATTAAAGAAATGCTGCAGCCGGGTGGGGTGGCAAGTAATTTCAGACCTGTAATCTCAGTACTTGAGAGGCTGAGACAGGAGGATCACAGGTTCAAGGACAGCGTCAGCAATTTATCAAGACCTTCAGCAATTTAGCAAGACCCTGTTTCAAAATAAAAACTGGGGGTGTAACTCAGAGATAAAACACCCCTGGGTTCAATAGGAAGGAAGGAATGGTGGAAGGGAGGGAGGGAGAGAGGGAGGAAGGGAGGGAGGGATAGCATCTCACAATTGCCAGCAACATCCTGACTCTAGCACCCCCTCTAAGTTCACTGACTACCTGGAAGCAGCCCAGGAAGAGCATAGCCTGTGTGACAGTTGAAGGTTCTCTGTCCATTCCAATCTTAACAGTAGGTAGATCAGGGCAGTGTAGGGATAAGACTGGCACAAAGGGTATGGGATAGAAAGCCTTTGTGGGGAAAACTGGAAGTTGAAGCCAGGTATGGTGGCACCACACAATTGTAATCCCAGTACTTGGGAAGCTGAGACAGGAGGATCGCAGGTTCAAGGCCATCTTGCGGTAAATTAGTGAGACCTGTTTCAGAATTAAAAAAAAAAAAAACATGTTTGGAGGGCTGGGGGTGTAGCTCAGTGGTAGAGCATTCCTGGGTCTGATCCCAGTACCAAAAAGGGGTGGGGAATGGGGAGGAAAGGTTTGACACTTCTAATTTTGAAAATAGAAAATAAGACAATATAGAAAGAAATCAAAGAATGCTGTGGATTAACAGCAAGAAAACTGTGATCATCATTTTTAAATCTTAGTGTTCATAGTTGTTAATTTGTACTTATAAATGTTAATTCTTCCCTAAATTGATCTATAGAAGTAATTAAAATTCTAATGGTTGTTTTTGGTTTTTTACTTTTTTTTGGTAAAATGTTATCAGTTACATTCTAAAATATTTATAGAGAAGCCAAGGACCAGGTTATTAAACTGATAATTCCTTTATCCAGGGAAAAAGCATTCTATTCTATAATTAGATACTAAAATATAAATGCATGGATATATTCTTACTCTGATGTGAATGGATTTCAATGAAAGTTTAGTCACTTAATCAAATATATATTTTTGCTAAATAGTTTTATATGTGTATTAAACTATCAAATATATTTAATAGCATATATAAAAACTATTTAGCAAACAATTTCTTTAGTGATGAGGGAGGGGAGGTGGCCTTTCCCCAGTGTTGGTGGGATTTAGGGGTGGAAGGGTGAACCCCAGTCAAGTGAGGAAGAAGAGCTCATGAGGAACTTGGCAGCAGGGCTCAGATGACAAAAGATAAAATTGCGAATTTTGTCTAGGTCAACTTTACTTGGCCCCTTAGTACCCTTCGAATGAGCAGGAACACAAAATAATAGTGTGTTGTATTATTTCTGTTTAATAGATTTTTAAAAAACAGGCAACATTTTAGCACAAAGTGGCTTCCAATTTTTTTTACTATGTTTTTGAAAGAAATCAGGCTTTAACAAAATCAATGTTTATTTATGGGAAATTCATTAATGGATGTTCCACACATTTCCACTCCACTTTCTCTCCCCTTTGTCCTCCTCTTCTTGTTTTCTCTCTCCCCTCTCTTCTTTCTCATTTCCCTCCTCTCCTTTCCTTTCTCTCCTTCAGACTTCATGAGATAAGTCTTCAACAAAGGAACAAAGGAATTTGTAAAGAGTATAAAAATTATTACCCTTTAAGAATCAAATAAGCCTGACTTCATAAGTTCAGTAGGTTTTTGCAAAATATCCCGCACCTTAACATACTTTTTGTGCCTGTTTTTCTAGATAAAATCAGTAAATGTAGCTTAAGAAGAGGTTATGACTTATGTAATTTCTGATACCTTTACAACTCTTCAACTGATAGTTAACTGTATCTCATCCATTCAAATGAAAGATAAATAAAGATGTTTGCATTGCAAATGACTTTTTATTTTGGAGGCCCTGAGGTTTCTGCAATAGGAAAAGCTAAGGCATCTTTACTGTAACAGAAGTGGTGCAATACATAGTTAACCTAGGATTTTATTCAACAGAATAAAGTGCTGCCCTGGCAGGGATTCATGTAGCTGCTGAGTCCAGCTCTCTCTCTTTTTAATGTATTCCTCAATGCTGAAGAGCACCCTTTGAAATCCATTGTCTAGTCAAATCTACTAAATGAGGGGTTGAGGGACTTTAAAATTACACATATTTTCAGCCCTTCTGAGAATCTTATTCATACCACAAAACATTGTTCTGGATGCAGTAGAGAGGCTTAATTACACACTGAAGATAAAAAGATAAAGCGGGGAGACCTGTAGGTGGGATGAAAATGATTATCCATAAGTATAGAGAGATGGAGCTTGCTTGGAGCTTACATAACTAATTGCCCACACCCGGCTGGCATTTGCATGAACATTTTCTATGAAAGCCTAAATGGTTGTGAGATCTGTTGGCGTAAACAAAAGAAACAGATGTTTCAACTTTGATACCAAGCAAACTTGAAAAGAAAACCATAAATTTAAGGAAAACCAAACTATAGAGGAAATTATGAACGAGGCCCATCTTCTTGGAAGCTCTAGAATTTAAAATGCTACTGTTATAGTACAATTTTTAAAATGAAAAGAACAAGCCCCTTTTTTAATTATAAGGTTTTCAGATTCTGCATTATATGTAAATATGCATGAAAGAATGAATAGCTCAGCATGCAGCTCTTTGCAATAAAGACAGAACCGTGCAGTCAAGTATCCTATTGGTGGGAAATGTAAATTTAGAAAATCGTGATCTTATTTTCCTACCACCTCATACCTTTCTGAGCAATGTAGACTGAATACTTCCATCCACTCCCAAAACCAACATCAAATAGGGCAAACATCTGTGTGGTATATATGATAGGTTTACCTTGAAATACCTCCCTTCTCAAGATATCTTAATGCCTCAAACTCCCACCATAATTAGTAGATAAAAGAAAATTTTGTAAGTTGTATTGCAGGATAAGCATAATCAGCACCCTCAATAATTAAAGGAAAAAGCAATTATATGAACTACCCAGATGAGTTGTACTCCAGAAATAATTCCTCTACAAACAAGAATCATTTTCACTCTCATAACTCAATAATGCAAAAATAAATAACACAATTTAAAAATGAGCAAAGAATTTAAACAGACATTTCTCTGAGGAAGATACACAAATAACCAATTAGTAAATGAACAGTGTTCAACATCAGTAGTCATCAGAGAAATGCAAATCAAAACCACAGAGATACCACTTCACACCCACTAGGATGGCCATAAGAAAAAAAAGTAACAAATATTGCCAAGAATGTAGAGGGATCTAGAACACTCCCAATGCTGTTGGGAATGTAAAATTGTGCAGCCACTTTGGAGAAGAGTCTGACTGTTCCTCAAAATGTTTCATATGGAGTTATCATTTGGCCCAACAGTTCTACTTCTGGGTATATACCCATGAGAAATGAAAACAGATGTCCACAAATTTCAAATTTGTGTCCAAATTTTCATAGCAGCATTATTTTTTTAAAAAAGTGGAACCGTGTTTCTTCTACTTCCATAATCATGAAAGGTATTTAGTTATCACTTACTTTTCTATCTCCAAATATAATGACCTTTCCTCAGTCCTCATTTTTCTTGAACAAATGAGGATTAAAAATGCTACCATTCTGGTTAGTTGTGACCTCAAGGTAGAACTGCTGATGTTCTCTTCATCTTGACATTCTTCTCCGTCTTCATTGACTTTGTTCTCTGAGTCTATGCTGCTCTGGGATCCTTCTCTTCCTTCTTTAATGTGCCTTTTTTTCCCCTCTTCTCCTCTCCCTAAAGGTAATTATTCCTCAAGATTTTGTCTTCAATGCTCTGCATTTCTCTTCTTATATTTATCCCTTTGGTTATTAAGCCTGAATCTATTTCTCAGGCCCTTCTTATCTCTGAGGTTTTAAATGTATTCTTCAATTGTCCCAATGAACATTTTCATTTTTCTCTGCCATGATTATTTTAGCATATCTAAAACAAAACACATGTATTAAACCAACATTTAAAACCCCCCCTACCAGGTTCAGAGATTAGACTAAGCATAGGAAATACCACACACTAAGTAAATAAGAAATTTTACTTGTCCAAGAGGTGCTTATGGTCCATTAAAGGTAGGTAGGTACACAGATGAGTGAAATAAAATGTTTTGGATCTCATGACAGATTTTATACCTTTCCCTCATTTCCAAATCCCATTTCCAGAGTCATAGTACAGGTCTATATTAACTCCAGTAATAATACCCCAGCTGATCTGCCTAACTTAATATCTCTCTATTCTATCTCTCTATTCTATATTAATCTTCTTTAAAACAACTGTGTATTTATTTTCTGCTCACAATCATTAACGGCTCTCTATGGCTGAAGGAAAAAATATAAATTCTGCATCTTCACCTTCAAGACCCTTCATACTTTGGCTACCTTCCTACCTTATCCTCAATGCCAATCCTACAACCTCTGCTCCAGTTGATATGAGTCACTAACTTTTTGGCATGTCCTAAAACATTCTTTTTCCATACCTTTGCTCAGAATACTTTTCTTTCTTGCCTTGCTGATTGTTTGAGATTATGCTAGCTTCAGTAACAAAAAAGATATTCATGACTTAAAACCAAAACAAACAACAAGAAAGACCATTAGCCACATTAATAGTCCAATGTGGATGTTCTTGGTTGGAGGGTAGTTGTACCCCACATACTGTTTCATGATCTAGGTTTCTTTTTTATATGAGTCTGTCATCCCTTAGGGCCTTGAAGTCATCAGCATCTGGCAGGCAGATTGGAAAAGAGTATGAAGGGGTGGCGCTTGGGATGTTTTTATGGGCAAGACCTAGAAGTGGCACACTTCACTTCTGTTTACATTCCAGGGGCTAGGACTCATTTCTATTGCATGCTCAACTGCAAAGGAGTCTGAGAAAAACCATCTCACTGAAGAGAAATTGGATTTGTGAACACCCAGCAGACTCTGCCACTCTGCCCTCCCTATTACTCTCCACCACAGAGAATCTATTTCTTCTCAGAGTCAGACCAAATTCTACTTTCTCTGAAAAGAAGTCTGTGACCACTCCAACTGGGAGTGAGAATTTTCTTTTCCAAAGTTTTGTAATACCTATTGTCTTTGTTACTTATTTTACTCTTTTCACTCACTGTAGTACAAATATATTTCTCTTTTTGATTATGGGTATCTCTTTTTCCCAGTGGAATTTGAAGTTCCTTGGAGATAGTAACTATGATATGTAATTTTAGGATCATTTCATTGATATGTTAAATATGTGTTTGTCAGACCATAATATATAATACTTACTATGTGGTGTCATGCAGCACACAAAAATTAATAAGAAATCATCTCTGGACCTATGTTGTGGTTTAGGAATTTGATCTGGAGGGCATTGGTATAAGTGAGTTCTTTGAATCCTTTAAGACTATAGAGGAATATATTCAGATGATCAACCATGCCATGAGACTTTAGTTACAAGCATGATATTAAGTAAATGAATGAAATATCAATTATTTCTTTTTTTTTTTTGCGGTACCGGGGATTGAACGCAGGGGTGTTCTACCTCTGCGCTACACGCCCAGCCCTATTTTTTTTATGCTTTATTTTTGAAACCGGATCTCACGAAGTTGTGGAGGGCCTCACTAGGTAGAGAGAGAGAGAGAGAGAGAGAGAGAGAGAGAGCGCATGCGCGCTGAGGTTGGCCGCAAACCCGGATCCTCCGGTCTCCTCCTCCCAAAGTACTGGGATTACAAGCATGCGCCACCACGCCCGGCTCTTTACCACCTTTCTATATTAATGGACCATTGTTTATCAAGCAGAGAATGTCTTCTCTACTATTATGAACAGACTTAGACTGTAGTCATTACTGAAAGTATTCTAAGTCATGTTACCCTACCAATGGAGCCATACTTTAAGAGTATGGTATGATTGAGGAGATTTATGATATTCTAGATAATAAAAGCTTGATACTGCTGCCAAGTACTTTGCACATCCATGAACAGTATACATGCACCAAGCACTGATATCTAAGAAAGAAAAAATGGGTTTAAACTGAAGTAAAAATAGATTTAAACTGCTGCAAGATTTTTGGTCAAATGTGTAGAGGACTTTATTAAAAATTAATTAACCTCAGAATGACTTAATACATCCTTTTCTTTATCCCCGGAAAAAATTATGTATGTAGCAGTAAATGTTAATGCCAGAAATCCAAGGGATTAAATAAATAACTTCTGGAAAGGTCCTCCCCATCTTCCATAGCTCAAGTCCAAAGGCTTAGACTATTTTTGGTTTCCTTTCTGCAACAGCTCAGGAAGGAGCCTATACAATGAAAGTAAAAGCAGCTCTTTGTTTCTTTTTTTCTCCCACTACTCCAAGACCTGTTTTTGCCTCAACTTCGTAAGTATTTCAATTACTTGTTCCCTCAACAATCCTGCAGAGAAGCTCTGCCCCCACCTCTCCTTTTTATAGATGAAGATATTGAGGTTAAGTGATTTTCTCAGGGTTACAAAGGGATCTAGCAGCAATGAGGGAATGAGAACTAGCAGTTCAACCTTCTGGTGGATGAATAGATTGAGTTTCTGAGCAGCTTTGCTATTATATTGCAAAGAGGCCACTCAGACGCAGGGTTGAATGTGTGAGTCCTGGAAATGAAAGGGAGGCTGCGAGGAGAGCATTTCCCTTCTTATTAATGACACAGGCAATTGTCTAAGGCTGGAAAGAATGGCCTTTAGAGAAGGAGCTTTTTAAAAAGAGTACAAACAGCAGGACCCTCAATTTGGGACCCTCCCTCAATGAGACCATTGTGTCTGCTTACAGACAGTGCCGCAGAGGAAGCTGGGCTCCAGATTGGAGACGTGGTGCTGTCTGTCAACGGTACTGAGGTCACCAGTGTCGAGCATGCAGAAGCCGTGCACCTTGCAAGGAAAGGTAGGTGGGCCGGTTACAGAGTCCAGAGTTAAGCTGAATGAGCAGAGAGCTGCAACTCAGAGAGTTCGAATATGAGGAGGGGGGCTACTGCAGAAGGGTACAAATGCACTTCTTTCCCGAGGGACCCCTTTAACACGTTGTCATCAACATGATTTTTCATAAATGTTAAACTACATTTCTGTCCCCTGTTCCTTTTGCATTGATGGTCAGTCACAAAAGCAAAAACAGAAAATGGCAGTAAGCAAAGCATGCTCTATTTATTACCAAAATATTTCTTTAAACTCCTTGCACAAAAAGAGATATTCTCATGACAAGAATTCATTTACCATTTCCCTTCCTTTGTTTCTACCTACATTCATTCCTCCCTTTCTTTTTTCTTGTCTTTCTTTCCATCAATTTGTAGAGTTAAGAGTCCCTCAGGGTTATCATATAAAACAAAAGGAGAGAGAAATAAAGAAAGCACAGGTCTAAAGCTTTGACAGATTCTCCTAGGGCCACCTGAGGCCTGCACTTAAAACAATTCTGACACAGATGGAAGCACCACAAGAAGAGAAATAACACATGCCCCCTGCCCTTGCATCCTATCACGTCGAACTTTGTGTCACCTTCCTCTCTGTTAAACAACTTACCATCTTTGGCACCATATTATAAATCCTTATCTCCCCACAGACCCAAAAATACACTATGGGATTATTTTGTATGGTATCCATTCCAGATTCCTGAAAAACTGCATGCATACTATGGAAGTGCTACTGAAGTATATGATCAGGCAAGGAGATAAAAAATATGTGCACTTGGGATAGGCCACATGTGCCAAGCAGTAAGGATCACTTGTGCCTTTCTCATGCTTAGGGATTAGCAACAGCTAGAGACTTCTCTAGTGCTGACCAGCACAAGAGAACAAATGTTGTATCCTGATAGTTATTCTGAATTTTGTTGAGCTAGAATTTGGCTTGCTATTTTGCTCTTTTGTCGGACTTGTACTAGGTGCACCAGGAATCAAGGAATTGTCAGTTAGCATGTGCATCAACTACTTATAAGTCTTACACAAATACATATCTTTTGTGCACTATAGCTGAGAAATTGAGGTAATATGATTATGTATTGGCAGTATCCCATACAATAGGAGGATTTTACCCCTTGCTTCTTTCTTACAGATAATCACGTTTATATTATTTTTAGTTAAATAGGCCTTTAATTGTATTTTTACTCTTAGTACTTTTATTTCTTCCCCAAGTTTAATGTTCTTTATAATACTGAACCATTCTACCTGGATATATCAGTTAATGGGAGGCAGAAAACATCTCTAAAACTTGAAAGGAGAGTTTTCTGGCTTCTGACAAGATGAGTAACTAACATTGGTAGTGGGAGAAAAATAAATTCAGCACCTTAGCTTGTGCTGCTCCTGGGAGCTACTTGGTAGGATGGGATTATTTGTTATTATCTTGGCTAAACCACTCCTCTTTGCCACCTTCACCACCACCCCCAAAGAAGACTGTGGCCCTGTGTCTTTGCCAACCCTCAAATCTAACATTGTCGATACCTCACAAGCATAAGGTGCATTCCAGGTCTGAGATGCTAAAGTAAGGACAGAAAGAAACTTTTGAGGAAACAGATTATTTCATACCTGTGTTTATTGGGAGGGGTGGAAATATAAATGATATATATGAAACAGAAAAGCAGATGTAAAGAGGAAACAATCATTAGTACTAGGTATAAAGAAAGTAACTGTTTAAATTAAAATGCAATAAATGAACTGAATAACAAAGGAAATACAGTGAGAAGACTTTTAAGTGAGTCAAACTAATGTAAAAACTCTCACAGAAAACATCATGGAAGAGAAAAAAGAATAAGAAAATATGTTAAGAACAATTGAGAAATACAGATGATAAAATTAGAAAAACCAATATGATATTTCAATCAAGAGTATCTGAAGGACAAAAATAAATACATGGAAGGAAAAATATTTTTAAGAAAAAAATAAGGCTTTTCCAGAATTTATGAGAGAGAACTCAGAAAATGTTCACAGATTATGAAACAAATAAACAGTGGTAAAACTCTCACATTGGCATATTGTTGTGAAATTTAAGAATATCAAATAAAAAAAGAAAAAATTTTAAGTTTCAGAACAGAAAAATCACATCACCTTTAAAGAAACTGAAATCCAAGTGATATCAGACTTTTTAATACCAACACTGGATACTAAGGATATGAGATATTGTTACACTGTTAAAGAAAATGAACATTATGACTCAAATGTAATAGTCAGCTGAACTGTTCCTTAAATATAAGTATACAGTAAAGACACAGGTCGCATTCATAGCTGTAGAAAAGATTGTCCAAATATTCCCAGATGAAACACTAACAAGAATAAATATAAACCTAAAATGGTTTCATGTTAATCATGGGGAATAGAAGTGAAGAAATAAAGTTTCCCATTGTCTTTATCAACCCAGGACAACCACTTTTATTTAACTCACAATTTGCCAATCCTAAAAAGTGGTAAAATAACCAAATAAAAAACAAGCATCAATCAGGGATGATGTAAACAGGATGACAGAGTAAGAAGCCCAACCAAAAACAAAGGTAACAAAAATATAGACAAGTAGGAATACATCAAAAAAATCTTATGTTGGGGAGTTAATCTCTAAAATATATAAGGAAATCCTACAACTCAAAAGCAAAAAGAAAAACTAATAATCCAATTAAAAATGGGCTAAGGACTTTAATAGACATTTCTCTAAGGAACACATACAGATAGCCGACAGGCATATGAAAGGTGCTCAATGTCATTAGTTATGGAAATACAAGTATAAACCACAATGAGATATCGCTTCACATCTGTCAGGATGACTATTATCAAAAACACAATAGATAACAAGTATTAGAAAGGATATGGAGAAATCGGAACCCTTACACACCATTGGTAGGAATGTAAAAGTGCAGCTTCTATAGAAAAAAGTAGGGAAGGGCTTAAGAAAATTAAAGAGAACTGCCATATAATCCAGTAACCTCATTTTTGGGTATTTACCCAAAAGGATTAAAATCAGGATCCTGAAGATCAGCATTCCCATGTTCATTGCAGCACTATTTATGATAGCTAAAATGTATAAATAACCTAAATGTCCATTGGTAGATGGGTTAAAGAAAATAACACACACACACACACACACACACACACACACACACACTTGAACACTATTCAACCTTTAAAAAGAAAGAAATTCTGCAGTATGTGACAGCATGGATGAACCTTGAGGGCACCATGCAAAGTGCATTGTCAGTCACAGAACAAATGCTGAATGATTATACTTATATGAGGTATTTCAAATAGTCAAGGAAAGAGTTAATGGTGGTCTCCAGGGACTAGGGACATAGAAAGAAGGAGTTGCTAATCAATAAGTAAAAAATTTCAGTTTTGCAAATTAATAAGCTCTAGAGATCTGAAGAACAATGTACCTATAGTCAACTATAGTGTTTTATACACTTAGAGATTTATTAACAGGGTAGATATCATGCTAAGTGTTCTTACAACAAAAATAAGATTTTATTATTAATTCTTATTAACTAATATGAAGAATTGATATTTAAAACTTGGAAAAAGTATTAGTAAACTTGACTTACATAGTAGATTTAGAATAAATGCTATATCCTATAAAGCATGCATTTTCTTTCCTAAGTACAATTGAATATTCACAAAAATTGACAATATGTCAGGTCATGAATGAAGCTTCAATAAATTTCAAAGACTTGGTATTACACAGATTGTGTTTTCTGTCCATAATGCAATTAAATTAAAATTAATTAGTAAAACTTTACTAAAAAGTTCAATGGCTAAAGTGATAGTTTAGATTCACTAGATTAAATTTCTTTTTTAGTTTTAATTTTTTAATATTAAAACATTTTTAATTATTATTTCTTTTTTAAATTGAAATAATAGCCTACTTCGACCATAATGTAAGGACAAGGAAATGAGACTCCTCATGCCGTTACTGGGATGCAGTCATTTCAGCAAGCAATCTGGCAGTTCCTAGTGAAGTACCTATAAATCTTTTGTCCTAACATTTGCACATTAGGGCAAATAAACCCCCCAAAACTACAGAAGGGACACATACAAGGTTATTTGTTGTAGTGTTCTATATGGTAAAAAGGAATGAGAGGCAGTCTGGGTGACCATCACTAGGGGAATGGATAAGTAAGCCATAACAGATGTGTTCTCTGCATTTCTGTACCTCACTTCGAAACAATATACAAGATATGCATTTAGCCAGCACCACAGATGGATTTTTAAAACATGGCTTTAAATTGAAGAAGGAAGGGAGGAAGGGAGGGATGGATGGAGGGAGAGAGGGAGGATTGGGGGAAAGAAAGAGAAAATAGAACTACATCTTAGCATAATACTATATATGTAAAATAAAAAAACATACAAAGAGCAGGCATGGTGGCGCACACTTGTAATCCCAGATTTTGGGATGATTTTTTTTTCAGTATTGGGCATTGAACCCAGGGGCATTCTACCTCTGGGCTACACCCCAGCCCTATTTTTTATTCTTTATTTTGAAACAGGGTCTCACTAAGTTGTGGAGGGCCTCACTAAGTAGCTGAGGCTGGCCATGAACCCAGATCCTCTGGTCTCAGCCTCCCAAGTACTGGGATTACAAGCGTGCGCCACCACGCCCAGCTCCTATATGCATATTAGAGTCACCTGGAGCTCTACACCCCAGTTCAGTTAAATCACAAATTTGGGGTGGAATAGATAGCACTATTTTTTGAAGCTCCTTGGGATGTCTCACTGTATAGACAAGTTTGGGAACTGCATGCTGGCATCACAGCATGATGAAATCCCAGGAGCACTGGACTTGGAGCCAGGTGACCTGGGTTTTGGATATGTCCATGAATGACCTCATGGCTCCTGGGAGCCTCCTGTCTCGGCCTTCCAAGTTCTGGGATTACTAGCTGGGAGTGGTGGCGCACACTTGTAATCCCAGTACTTGGGAGGCTGAGACCAGAGGATCCGGGTTCCCGGTTAGCATCAGCTACGTAGTGAGGCCCTCCGCAACTTCGTGAGACCCTGTTTCAAAATAAAGAATAAAAAATAGGGCTGGGGGTGTAGCTCGGAGGTAGAATGCCCCTGGGTTCAATCCCCAGTACCACACACACACACACAGAAAGACATATACAAAATACTGTAGTCACATTCCTATATCAAACACATTTTGTGAGTACATATTGGGGGTGGGGAGAAAACAGAATGCATGAGGAGAAAATAAAACTAAAAATGGTCTTACACTCCAAAGACAATCATGTGCCAAGATGTGTTATGATCAGCTCTACACCAGAGCACAACAGCAACAAACGAATGCCTCCTGAATAGGCACTCACCACGCACAACTTGAGCTCCATCTACACTCCTGAATGTGTTGGCAGTAATGGTGAGAGAAAGCAGAATAGAACGGAGCAGGAATACTGAGAAGCAAAGGGTCTATGAAAAGAACATGCATGACCATGAAACTGATTTAGATTTATGAACATCTAAGCACTTTCCACAGAATATTGAATCCAAAATCCAGCTGTACGTCAGACTCATTGGAGACTCTTTTAAATGAGGAATTCGTGGTAGTGGTCTGCATATTTGTAGTTTTAGTCAATTTTCCCTGATGATTCCTTCACAAACAGCCCAGCATCAGCACACAGCCCGGCATCTTCGAGATGTACGCTACAGTTACGCCCTGTGAGTAGGAGTGTTTTGTTAGCCTCCAACACAATTGTTACCTTCCAGACTAGCATGAGGAAGGAGATTTACTGAAAGTTACAAAGCCTAATTTTATAATTAAAATTACTATTCAATAATACTAAACACACACACACACACACACACACACACACACATACACACACATACACACACACACACCTGTACAGATTACCTTTATTTTGCTGATGGGAAAACAAAAACAGATTTCTAAAAGCATTGGGTACTGATTGTGAATGACATCTCTGTGTGAATATTTGTTTTAATTAGTTCTCCCTTGCTTTCTGGTTTGGGCTTTTATAGGGCTGGTTATTTGTAGGCTCAAATAGAAGATTATTTAGTCAACAATGAAAAGAGTACAGGAACGCGGTAAAGCTTAATCAGTCTGGAAGTCCTTTGCTTCCAGGAGGGCTTCTTTGTTTCACCCAAGGCAGGCTTTACTAAAATGAAACACACAAGTAGCTTCAGACACCAGGTCCTCAGCTGCTGAGCACAGAGCACACCCCCAGGGACACTACCCGTCTTGCACATTTCTCATCCGTGCTTACAAGGGTGGTAGAGCTTGTCTGACAGCAAAGGTGCGACTCTGACACAGTTTAAGATTGGTGGCATAATAAGAAGACGGTGAGCCAAGGAGAAAGTGTGAATTAGAAAAAGAAATTATTTTTCTCTTTCCTGTAGCTGTAAATAACCTCACACAACTCCTTACTTCCAAAGCTCTAGGCCAAAGTGCTAGGGAATGAGAGTTTGCTTGGTGGCTTTTGCTTTGAAAGACATCATGACCAACAAGGTGAATTTGCTAAAGACATGGATTTTCAAACTCTTTCACCTCATGAAACTAATAGTTCTCTTGACCCTTTCACCTCAGGCTGTAGGCATTCATTTCCCACATCCTTTATTCCCCCCCCTCCCAAAGCAAGGGACATGTCCAGGAGAGGAAGGCAATGTATGCGTTTCCTCTCTCCAGGATGAGGAGATACTTAAAAAAGAAGTGATGGGTGCAGACTAATATTGTTGCTGAGAAATTTTCCTGCTGAAAATGAAATCAGACGGGAAACTAAATAATAGTCAAGGAAAGGAAGAAATATGGTAGTTGGTGGCAAAGACTATGCTAAGTAGCCATCTCTTGAAAACAGAGATGACTGAGGACTCGCAAAACTCAAATTTTGGTTGGACATCACTTGAGAGCTTATTACAAATACAGAATCTCAGGCCTTGTGCCAGACCTGCTGAATGAGGACATACAGTTTGGCAAACCACTGACTTATTTGCATTGACATTTAGTTTGAAAAGCATCAAACTAAGACACTTCCTAATGTTATGTTCCCAGTAAATGATAACAATAAATAAATGATAACAAAATCAGAATCAGGAGGTTTAAATGTTCATACCTGGCAATGTAGTTCTTTTAACACATGCACGCGCGTGCACACACACACACAAATTACAATGACTATACAAATAACCTTTATTGAAGGTAGTCTCAGAAATCTAAAGACTCAAATCAAGCTCCTCTGTGAATGTCAGATCCAAGTCCTCCGGACCCCTGATAAAACTGGATAGAGTATTAAGCCACCACTGCCCAACAGCTGTTTGGAACTCAGAAACTCCCGAAGCATCAGGCTTGTGTCCTAACTCTGAATGTGAGAAACTTCCCTCTAATATGGTGGCACCATGCTGCAGCAGGGCCATCTGTATCCCTAACCCAGAGAGAATTTTTTGTGGTTCACTAAGTTATGTTTGCGGCCAGGCTGAAACACAAGCTTAGCCTGATCAGTATCAGAGAAACCCACATGCAGTCTGTGTAAGCAAGAGGAAAATGACCTCGAGGAGCATCCCACTGCAGCAGTACATAAATAAATTGGCAGATGTGTCAACTCTGCATATTAGTCCAGGAGTGCAGTTCTTTGGGGACCAAAGTCCAAAGACAAAGACATTTGTGGGTTGCCGGTCAATCTGGAGCATTTCTTCTAATTTTTCTGGATGTGTTTTTGACAGGAGCTTAAGGGCAGTTCAATAAATTAAAATGTATTTACATGGCAATGAAGAATTATCGTGACACACAGAGAGTTATTTAATTACCAAGGTGCTTTGCGTGCTGTTAAAGTTAAGACTGTGTCAGCCTTTCTGGGACAAATCTTTATTTTCAGGGCCATGTGGCTCAGCCAGGAATGATCCCCTGGGTTAAGCTTGTCATTTATAGAAGAGGAGTCTCCTCACTGACCCCCATTTCCATAGACAGCTCTAAACAGATCGGTAATCTCAATGTCAGACATCATGATGAAGTCAGCGCAGCCAAGGCCAAATGTCCCCCTTCAGGGATGTGGCCTCTCTCTCAGAGGAATTGTAAATGAAGTCATACCCCATTTGCAGTCTTCAAAGCGTGTCAGAGTTGCTGTCTGTCTGAGTGACATTCAGAGAGTTGTCTTGAGGCATCAAAAGATAGGTGGATGATAAAAGTCTGTGTCCGTGCTGGCAGCATCGAAGCACAGTGGGTAAACAATGACCTCATCTTACCAGGGACAGGGACAATTTCCCCAGCTATACACCCTACCAGTCCTATGGGAAAGGGATGCCACTAAGGTCCAGACACCAAAGAGGGTATTCTAAGAAAGAGAAGCCAAGAATCTGGAAGGTCAGGGTTAAACTCTAAGCTTAAGTTGGATAGGTAGGAAAGGGGGGGGGATCTTAGCCCTCCTAGAACTCTGTCTACTTTCAAGTTCAAGGGTTAGTAATTGATTTTGATAGGAGACAATATTAGCAACAGATAGAAGCAGTGACTTAGATTCCCCCCAGGTCAAGGAGGCCAATTATCCAGAATAAAAGTGAGGTAGAAAAGCCAAGCATCACCCATCCTCCTTCTTAGGAAATAACTCAAGATAGGTTTAAAGGTTTAGTCTGGTATTGTTATAAGGGGTGAAAATGAACAGACTTGAGTCCATCATCGGAATCAGTGTGGCCGTACGGTTGAATGAGAGTGCTCTGCACTAGACATCAGGATACCTCTGTCTTGCATTTGATTCCACCCCTATGAGCTGGGAGTCCTCAGGGAAGTCGCTTTGCCTCTTCAGCTTGCATTTTCCTCATAGACATGAAGGTTAGAATTACTAAGGAACTTAGTTTCTTGCAATGATAGGATTCCATTTCATTCCATTTCTAAAAGCTATAAGCTTTTCCTCAGTCATTCCTTCTGAGTAGTTATCACCCTTCCAGTTGATTGTGAGATTCATAGCCTTTGAATTATCCCAAATTCATGCCTGTAGGTCCAGACATCCTGACTCTGGTGGTGGGATCGGACATCAGCCGCTGCCCTAATACCCCTTGGCCCACCTGCCGCGGCTACCTACATAAGAGGACTCACTCTGGCTTCGTGAAGGGTTGGAGGAAGAGGTGGTTCGTGCTGAAGCATGATGGCTATCTCCACTATTACAAACATAAAAAGGTAAACTGAGGGCAGGGGTAAAGTCCGGCCAGGTAAGAGCAAGAAACCATGGGAATGTGAACTATTTCATGACCCAAGTATTGTCTTGTAAGGTACCACATTGCAGGATTCTGGAAATACTGTTCTCTCCTGTGATTTCTAAGGAACTTTTCACTCTTCAAAAGCTCAGAGAATTCTAATTTTTCTCTGATACTGCATAAATCAAGGCTGGCATACGTTTCTATCTTGTCTATTCCTATTTTCAGATTCTCTGTGAAAATTTTCTTATCAAAGTCATGAAAATGAGAACTAAATTCCTAGAGAAATCAATATGGGCCTAAGGCAAAGCCCAGCTCATGGGCTGCAGTGCCTGGGAACTGTTTCCTGTGTGCCAGGACTTGGATCCTGTTAAGGCTTCTGAGGCAGAGAACCAGAGAAGAGGCCTGAAATACCTTATTTCACTCTCCAGATTTTATAAGCAAGCTGTAACTCCAGGTGAAGGTTGGACCCACCTAGGGAATACTCTCAAAACATGCAGACTCAGTCCTCCTCCAGATGTTTCTAGTTTGGCAGGTCTGGGACGGGGGCCTAGCCTATGTATCTGGGGAAAGATCTTCAGGTGATTCTAATGTGCACTTCATATTTTGTCAGCACAAGCGTTTTCTTAGCTCTTCACAATCTGGTGCCTAATAATTTTTTAATCAGATTCGAACATGGTAAAAAAAACAGATTTCACATACAAATCTCAGTTTCTAACTTCTCTTGAAATATTCCCTAGCAACAGTTGACAGGAACTGAATAGACTCCCTCCCCTAGGGAGCACTTACACTCTTTCATCTAACAAAGGAGCCACTGTGTCCAACTGCCTCACACCCGTTGGCTTCACTCTGACCACATTTGTGACCCACCTCTAATTATCATTCACAGCAATTTTGGTCATTTACCTCATTCTGCCTTTTTTCTATCATAATTTTACATTTCCTAGTTCTTTAACTTATGTATATGTATATATGTACATATATATGCACACATGCACACAATTGTATACATAAACACATACATACATAATTATATATAAAATTATATAAATATTTATATATATATATATATACACACACAGATTTAGATACATAGATATACAGATGTGTATGTATATAAACAATCTGAATTCCTATCTGGAACAAGTCAATTAGGATATCAATGAACCTTTGAAAAGTGAGGAATGATTTTTGCAAAGACTTATTATTTCTATATTGTGAATTACATATTTGTGACACAGAGTATGAAATTTTTAGCCTTTCTTGGCAATGTGAGCCATAAGGCTACTTTGAAAAACTTTGTCTCCCTCCAGTGCAGGAAAATAGGATTCTCTCTAATCAGGATGAGAAGCGATGGTCTGTCCTTGATTTCTGTGTTCTGAGTTTTATAGTGGAACAGACCAGAAGTTTGCAGTCTGGGTATTGTTTCAGAGCCCCCAGAGTATGCCAAAGTACACAGGCAAACTGTCTCCTTCCTTTTTACCTCTTGAATCTCCAAGAGTGGGGTCCTGGAAATTATGTGTTCTTTTCTTAAGTTTTCAAGGTAATTCTGACTTGTAACCTGGGTGAGTATCACCACAAAGTTTATTCTCTACAGTCAGAAAACAGAAATAAAAGCAGCTAATGCAAGCTTGCCAGATGTTCTTCCTTGAGATCGATATCCTGAGATTATGTCCTCCTGCCTTTCATTGATAATTTTGTTTCCTCTTGTAAAATGGTAATGATAGTAGATGCTAGCTTTTAATGTTCTTCTTCAGCAAAATAAATATATAAAAACAACCCTAAGTCAAGTACCCCTTATTTTAAGATTCCTGGCCCTTGAAATTCAGAATGGCTCCTGGAGCCAATATTTTAGGTCTGGGTTTGCCAAGAGGTATTCATGAGACTAGTGCTTGCTGCCTGCAGGTGTTGTGTTTGGCTTGCATGGTGTTTTTATAATTTTTTTTTAATTAAAAGCACTCAGGTGGAGCATGTGCTATACAATTTGCCATAATCCCCACTACTCCTCATTTCCTTACATTTGAGCCCAGTCATTCGAATTACACACCAGGCCCTGTAGGGATTTAAGTATACGAATCCTGGGGTGGAATTTATATGAAAAAAATTGTAATAATAGTTTAAGTTAAATATTTGTAATTGCTTCTAGTCTCCTATGAAAAAGAAACTTGGATCTTACAGTTTGTATGCAGCTAAGCAAAAATTATAATGAGCTACTACCGTTGTGACCAGTGTTGTGACAATAAGTTTTAATGTAGAGATGGTAGGATATAAAAATAGAACTTTATTTTGTTTACAAAGAGCCAAAATCAGATCCTTGTTGTGCTCCAAATTCCAAAATACATTATGTCTGATCTTTAGAATAGATAGCAATGACTGAGAAGAGTTAATGGGGCAGATGAAGAACATAACAGAATAAATTAGCAGAAAATGAATCAGCCACACAGCTCTCGCTCATGCAACAAGTATTTATTGAGCACTTTTTATAAGCCAGGCATTATGTAAGCACTGGGAAGGCAACAAATAGACGTGATGCCTGCCCTGCTTGTGCTTATAGCTCCGTGAAAGGACTCACAAATAAACATGCAGTTGTGATTAGGACTCTAAGTAAACTTACACAGAGAAGAAAATTGTAGCAGTCTGGATCAAAGCAAGAGATAGAGGCACACAGTGCTTTAAATAGTGGAATTTAATAAAAGGAGTTATTAAGCTATAATAAAAGAATAACTATGAGAAATAAATTTCTATATGGCACCAAGAGAGCATATCCAAGGAAGAGCAAACTTGGGAGAGGGACTCTTCTCCACGGCTGGGCATTCAGCTGTCGTTGGAAAGGTTAGTTTGATCCACTGGATGTCAGAGCAGCTTACTGCTTTGCCAGGCCAGAGCTAGTCAGTCTGTATTCACAGGACAAATAGGCAGCAACCCCTTGGCACACAGACAGATTAGGCAAACCTCAGCTGGTGGTGGATGCACAGGAAGGCAACGAGAATAGGTTGCTCATGCGGCAGGAGGCCTAGAGCACGTGGTGTCCCTGTTAGAAAACCCCTATTCAGAAGTGTGGTGTGGAAAAGACTGTAAGAGACAAACCTAGGGGAGGAGAGAAGTGAGGAGAGGGAGTAAGGACAGCAGGGTGGGCAGGAGACCTGGAGCATAGGATGTCCATATGGAGAGGGTCACAGGAACGTGATCACTAGGCCAACCTTGGGCTGCAGGTATCAGGGGAGTAGTGTGTTCTGGTTGCATGGCTGGATCAAAGCACCCCCTAATGTCCACACACTCACTGAGGGCCCATCCTGCTGCAGCTGGAAAGAGCAGGAGCATCCCTTCCCCCTGTGGTGTTCCTCTAGCTCCCTCTACTGAGAAATCTTAGCTGCATGCTTACTGTAAAGGAGAACTTTGTTAAGGAATTCAGTCCATTACTGCAGAGCACATTATTAAGGGGTGAATTTGGAGCTGAGAGCCCATTGAGAAGAATAGATAGACAACTGACACAAAAGTAAATTGAAAGGTCTTGGTAAATTAGAAGGAGGGGGAGTATGCAAAGAATTCCTCTTTAAGGATGTAACATTTTAGCTGAGACCCGAGGGTTGAATAAAGTTAGCCAGTCAGGAAGTTGGAATGAATAGAATATTCTCCAGGCAGAAGAAACAACCTTTGCGAAGTCTAACCTGGAAAAGGGTATGTCATGTTTGAGGAACTCGGAGAAAGTCCAGTGTGGCTAAAGCCAGAGTACAAGGTGGAGGGCAGTAAAGAAAGGTTAGACTTAGGAGGTAGGCAGGGGGCCAACTATGCAAGGCCCTGAGGCAAGATAGGGACTTTGGAATGTTCTTCCAGTTATAAGAGAAACCCATCAAATGTTTTAGTAAGGGGATTTTTTACAAACTCCTGTTATATGGAGAATGAATTGCAGGGTGACAAGAGTGGAATGGAAAGTCCACTTCGAAAGCCAGAGGCAATAGTAGTCTTGACTCAGCTGAGAGTAGTAAACTAAGTAGACAGATCTCCAAGTATATTTAAGATCCAGAATCAATAGAATTGGGTGATGGATTGGATGTAACAGGGGATCTTAGTCTTTTAGGGCTACTATAACAAAATACCCTAAACTGGGAAGCTTATAAGCAATAGAAATTTATTTTGCACAGTTCTGGAGTTGGGGAGTTCCAGATCAAAGCACCAGCAGATCCAGTGTCTGGTGAGGGCCTCCTTCTCGGTTCATAGACAGCCATCTTTTCCCTGTGTCTTCATATGCTGGGAGGGGCAAGGGAGACTTGGAAGTCTCCTTTATAAGAGTCTTAGTCCCATTCATCAGGGCTTCACCCTCATGACCTAATCTTCAAATGCCCACATTGAGGAATTAGGTTTCAGCATATGAATGATATTGGAAGAAGACAAGCATTTAGTGTATAGAATAGGGGAAATAAGGACAACTCTGAAGTTTCTGGCAAAAGTGATTGGTTGGATAAGGTATCATTTACTGAATAGGAGAGGTTACAAGAGTATAGTAAAGAAAGATCAGTAGTTCAGGATAAACTATGTGGTACTGTGATTGACAATGTGAACAGCCTTATGTAGGCATCTGGATATTCAAATTTGGAGCGAGGAAAAACAATTGAGAAGAATGTTATATATATGTTTATATACTATTGTATATAATATATGTGTTATAATATGACATGTAGTGAGTACATATAGTGTTTAAAGCTACAGAAATTAACATTACTAAAAGAGAGAATATAAAGGGAGATGAAAAGAGAGCCCTTGACTTAAACCCTGAAGGTGGGCAGAGAAGGAGGATATAGGAAAGTTGATTGAGAGGGGTGACCAGGGAGTATAAGCGAAACCCAGGAACACATGTGTCAGAGTCAAGACAAAAAGTTTCAGGAGGAAGGTAATTAATGTTTCCCAGTGCTGCCAAAAGGTCACACCACAGTGAGGATTATGAAACATCCATTCAGTTTTGCATCATGAAAGTCATTGGCAATTTTGGCAAAAGCAGTCTAGGTTATGGAGAGTGGGTTTAGAAAGAACCATTTCATTAATGTGAGCTGAAATTTGAAAACAGCAGAGACCAATCTTTTGAAAAGCTTGGCTATGAAAGAGACTAGAGAAATAAGGTAACTGAAGAGTGTTTAGTCCATTTACAATTAATGTAATTACTAACATAATTCAGTTTAAATTTGCTATCATTGTTTTTCTTTCAATTTGCCCCTTCTGTTCAATATTTATTTTCCTCACTTTCCTTTCTTTCAGTAAATTAGTTTTATTATTCCATATATCTTGTTAGTTATTACTTCTTTTGCTATTATTTCATTGATTATCTAAAAGAATACCACACATTGACTTATTAGATTCTAATATAAATTAGTACTTGCACTACTTTATGGACATCACAGGATCAAATTTAACCATGTCCTAAGTAATATGTTCAGGGTGTCATATATTTTAATTCTATACAGATTATAAATCCTATAATACATTATTAGTATTCTTTTATACACTCAGTATCTTTATATTTACCTATTTATCCAATTCTTTTAATATTCTTTTGTTTCTGCACTTTCAAGCATTTTACCTGGGTCATATTTTTTCTAATAGTATACTTTTTAATGAATCTGTTGGTGATGATCAATTAACATTTGGAAATATCTTTATCTCTTCTTAATACTTTAAGAATTTTTATTGTATTGACTGTAAAATTCTAGATTTGGCAGTTGTTTTCTTTCAGAACTTTGCATGTGTCTTTCTATTTTCTTTTGGCTTTCATCATAACAAATAAGATACTCAGGTATGTCCTCAATCGAAACAATGAGAACCACTCTTGTCTCTATGCTTTATTCTGTATATATTCTTCTTACATACTTATAATTGTATAGTTTAATAGACAATTAACTACTAAAGTTCTTAATTTCAGTACTTATGGTTGTACTTCTAGTTTTCATTTGATCTTTTTATAGTTTCCTGATTATGCTAAAATTTTCAAGCTTGTCTTTTATTAACATAGTCATGTTAAAGTCCATGTTTAGGTCTCATCTGCCATTTATGCAATTTCATTTCTGATAAAATGATAAGAGTACTAATGTTTCAAGGTCATCTCAATCTTACCAGTGCTATAATAATTGTGCCTGTGAGGGTTGGTCTTTGCCTCATTTATTCTAATTTCCAGAGCTATTTTTCAGAGTTCTAACTCAGAGCCTCATTTGTCAGAACCACCTCCTTGATGGGGACTCAGTTTTAGTGTCTCTCCAATTCTCTGATCACTTCTCAGCCTCCTCAGATGGAAGTGACCCTGATGTTGGGCTCATTTTCTGCTGGGTTTTAGCCTCATTAGTCTTCATTGTTTTCCTAGCTCTGTGATATATTCAGAAACATTTATATACTTCAGCTCTTCCATTTTCCTCAGTAGAGTTGGTACTTATTAACAAGTCTGCCATTACCAGAATGAGAACTCCAATGAAGGCTGAGAAGGAAGGTGGTAGGGGGGAAAGCTGTTTTTGCATATTTTTACAGCTATGAGGCACCAGTTGAAGTGTGAGTGCTGAGAAGACAGAGAAGCAGAGAGGAAAAGTTGAAGATGCAAAAGAACAGGAATAACCAATGGATCTATTTGCCGCCTAACCTGAAAGCTGGGTATATCTAGCCCATTAGTGCCAAAGCAGATTGGACTTTCTGAGGATAAGACTTAATGTTCAACCAGGTTAAAAATAAAAGGAGGCATTCCCTGTGCATTGTAGCAGAACAAGCCAGTGTTTGTTCTGTTCTATGAATCTATGTATGCAAGAACCCAAATGTGGGTGTGCGTGTGGGACTGGGAAGCACTTCACACACTGGGCTTTACAGATGCACAAAGAAAAAAGCAGTATTATGCTCAAAATACTTGTCGCTATTTCAAGAGTTCTGATTGTCATAGCATATTTACTCTGCTGTGTTGGAGAGGGAATCTAGTGGACGGCATGGCACATGGTAGTGAGAGGATACTTCACTTTGAACAAAGACTAAAATTTGAAGCATGAAAGAGGATTAATTATTTCAGTCACACATCTTAAATCTTTTTTGGACTGAGGCCTGTTAATCTGTATTTCCTTTACACAAAGGAAAGTGATTTATACTCCCTTCAAAAATTTCTTAAGAGGTTAACAGTTCACTTTTAAAAGCTGTGAAGTTCCCAAACTAAGTGGAAGCAGGGTAGAGAAATGGAAAATAGTGTGGGCTCTGAAGGTCATTTTAGTTCCACAGCCCACAACCTTAGAATAAAGATTGTATGGTATAGCTCTGAGTTAACTAAAGGTTACCAGAAGCGTGGGTAGCTCTTGGAACTTACCCTGGAATTGATCCAAGAGGCAGAGGAAAACCAGGCCCAAAGAATGGGTTTGAATGGGCAGTGGAAGGGAAAATATAGTTAATTTCTGAAGGCACCTTATAGTTCTGCTTGTTACCCAGTGGTTACAAGCCTATTAGATATCCAGGTGACTATGTGGTAGACACATTACTGGCGCTCTAGAGAGAGATCTGGAAAGGAAATTAGTGGTGTGGATCATTTGCATGTACTAATGGTATTATCTGCTGTGCAGTCACCTAGAAAGAATAGAGATTATGAGAGAAGAGAGCCGAGCACCAAGCCCATGGGTAGAAGACAGGGCCAATAAGAAGTCTGGCACAGGGAGGAGGACCCAAAAATAGAGGATGAGCAAGAATAGCTATTCGGGCAAAGAGGGAAACCAAAGGAGTCTGTGTTCCCAGAGCTTAGCAAGGAATGTGGTTTGAGAAGAGGGGAGTGATCAGTAGAGTGAAATGCTGCTGTGAAGTAATTGTCCACTAGACAAAGTCTCTTAGTGGGAGACTGAACCTGTCTTCCTGTGTCTCACCTTGTCAGGACTTGACTTTTCTATATTTTTATTTCACTTTTTCTCAATGTAAAATCATGTTTGTCTCTGCCATCTCAGGGGAGAAAAGGGAAACTCCCTTGAATACACATTTCTTGCAACTGACTCTTCATCTCTTTTCTCTCCTCCTAATGCAAAATATTTGAAAGAGCCATCTTACATTATTTTTACCCACTTTCTTTTCTGTTCCACTGCAACAAGGGGTCTGCTTGAGCAACACAGGTGGTTGTTGAAATTACATGGATCCCAAAAGTAGGTAGGGTGAGAAATACATTGGACCACCAGCATTTGATAGGCAATTATGTCTACCTGATAAGGCTTTTATGTGGATTAAATTAACTAACATGCAAACCAATTACTATAGGGTCTGGTACATAATTTCAAATACTATACTATTCTTTCTTCCTTTTATCCACTTCTTAGTAAATTGCCTATGGTCATGTAGCTAATAAGTGCATGTAGATTCCTCCACCCTAGTGTTTTTGTTCCCAATTTTGTGCCTACCTGCCAACTATCTGTCCCTGGAGTCTATGGACTCTGACCCAGCTCCCAGGTCACCCCTGGGGCTTCACCTAACCTGCAGATCTGCCCCTACTCCAGACCTCAGCCTTCTCCAGTTGCCCAGCCCACCTGTTATCAGGCCCTAATCATCATCCCCTAGAGAAAGGTATGAGAATACAAAGAGGCAAAGGGAAAAACTATTAAGATTTGTGACCATCATTGGCTGAAGTTCCCAGGAATAAAGAAATACCTAATTGATGGGAGAATGCTTACAGCATTCAGAAAGTAATGAACAATTACTCGTGTGTGTGTGTGTGTGTGTGTGTGTGTGTGTGTGTGTGTGTGTGTTCAACATAATAGGGATCTTGAGGTCATCTTCAAGATTTTACACTTCATTGGACCTTCTTTGTAATTTTAGAGGTTCCCAGTAGGTGGAGCAGCTTACTCACAGTTTTCAGAGGCCACAGTAGAAGTTTGAATCAAAATTCTTGTTCATGTCGGAAGATACATGAGAAATAATTTAGACCAACCTCCTCATTTCCAAAATTAACAAATGAGGAGAGGACTAAATAGTGCACAATGTGCAACAGAAGATAAGCACTTAAGCCAGGTGGTCAATGTTCACTGGAAATGCCTCTGTTGGCTGGTTACCAGCCTCCAGCTTGAGGAACTTCTACAAAGCCCATGTAATGGCTTAAGCAGCGAGTCCTAGGTTAGGAGGATGTTAGGATACAGGTGGGCTTGTATGTCATTGAGTGACCACGTTTCTTAGGATGATGTCCTGTGGGGGCTACTTTTACAGTATTTAAAAATCCCCCCCACCCTTTTGCCTTTCTGATTTTCTTCCACTATCTTCTGACTTTTCCTCAATAACAAAATCCCACTTTCAAGTATACATTCAGTGTGTAAAGTATAAGAAGGTGTTTACCAAAATCACTTTCTTTCCAGGTTTCCCAGTACCAGGAATTCCCAGGGATAAAGGCAAGGTCATGTCTCCATGTCCACCTTCAAGAGATATATTCCTGGTAGAAATTCACACACGTTATTCATCAAATAGTTATTGAGAACTTAATATAAGACAGGACTCACACTATAAAAATTATAGAAAAGCCCCATGGTTTTCATGGAGTTATGCTTACTATAGGAAGAAACAAAAAAATAAAACAAGATAATTTCAGATACTGGTAAGTATTTAGATTTGAGAGCAGCCTGAGGGTAGGATGGGGTTGGGAGGCTGTTTCCAAGGAATGTCAAAGAAGCTTGTCTGAGAAGATGATGTATAAGGCATAACAAAGATCTGTGATTTAGTCAGAGGAAACAGCTAAAATAAAGGACCTTAGGTAGTAGCATAAAGTATTTTAAAAGCATAAAAAGAATCTTGAAAGAGATTTAAAAATAGCCTGCCTATCTCTATCTCAGTTTTTCTCAAAATGTAGTTTGAGAACCACAAATTAAAACCATGCAGGTACTTGTTAGATACCCCAGGCATCACATCAGGTCTACCAAATCGGAACTGATGCTCCATAGAATTTACATTTTCACCAGCGCCTCAGATCTTCAAATAGTATGGTCCTCTTTCTCCTTGCTTAGGTTTAGTTCTTCAAAATAGGAAGAGGCTAAACCACCTGAGAGAAGAGAAGATTACCACATACAAAAAACCTTCAAAACACTAGAGACTTGTTACAAGATGTTTGATATTTCTCTTTATAAAAGAAAAAAACCTATGTCTAGTAATTTGTGATTTTTTAAATCTATAATGTATAAAGAGGCACTTTTCTTTCTGGATTTCAATGAAGAAAAGACAGTAGGCATTCTTCAGGGCCGCAATACCATTTTTCTTATGCATGGTGTAATTTTGTGGGCAGTAATGTGCTTTCCCTAAATCTCAAGAGCATTGAGCCCTCACCTCATCCTGTTGTGAGGATGCCATGAGGAGGAAGTTCTGTTAGTGAAATTGTGGGTTAGGGAGGATGCAATTTCAACTCCTGCAGCAGACAACAATGGTAACATGGCAAATGCAAGAAAATCAGTATGTGAAAATCCGTAGGTAAGGAGTCCAAATTTACTTTAATTCTTTTGGGTATAGTTTTTAAAGTCAAATACAAAGATAGCAGTGTACATGTGTGGAGATCAGTGTGGAGATTCCTCAGAAAACTGGGAATGGATCCACCATATGATCCGGCTATACCACTACTGGGTATCATACCAAAGGGATTGAAACTAGAAAACAACAGTAATATATGCATACCCATGTTCATAGCAGCACAATTCACAGTGGCCAAATTATGGAACCAACCTAGATGTCCATCAATAGATGAATG
>PVJS01018170.1:0-35225 GCA_004027185.1 Glis glis | reverse complement strand
GGCGGAGACCAGAGGATCCGGGTTCACGGCCAGCCTCAGCTACTTAGTGAGGCCCTTCGAAACTTCGTGAAACCCAGGTTCAAAATAAAATATAGCTGGGCGTGGTGGCGCACGCTTGTAATCCCAGTACTTTGGGAGGCGGAGACTGGAGGATCCGGGTTCACGGCCAGCCTCAGCTCTCTCTCTCTCTCTTTCTCTCTCTCTCTCTCTCTCTCCCTGTCTCTCTCTCTCTCTCCCTCTCTCCTTAGTGAGGCCCTCTGCAACTCCGTGAGACCCGGTTACAAAATAAAGTATAAAAAATAGGGCCGGGGGCGTAGTGCGGAGGTAGAACGCCTCTGCGTTCAATCCCCAGTACCGCAAAATAAATAAATAAATAAATAAAAATAAAATAAAATATAAAAAACTAGGGTTGGGGGTGTAGCTTGGAGGTAGAACGCCCCTGGGTTCAATTCCCGGTACCGCAAAAAAAAAAAGTTTATGCACAGAAAAATAAGGTATTAAAACATATAAAACAAATAATGTTATCCAAAAAAGAGAAGATTCTAACAAGTCATTATCAAAGTGGGAAGCTATCAAACAAATTTTATAATTCCATCAATAAAATATAGGGGAACTGAGTGTTTAAATAATTAACAAGGTGACCGATAGATGTTTTGTGTGTGTGTGTGTGTTTTCATATTTAAGCAGTTGGCTGGCACTGAGAAGGGAACAACTTCCCTAAGAGTACATGGGGGCAGTCTTCCCACTCGGCTTTAGCCATTTGTGACCAGGAGGACTAGAGGCCTAATGGTTCTATAAGTTTCAAAAGAACCTAAGATATTTATGAACACACAACACACATGTGCACATATAAAAATTGTGTTTAGCACAGACACAATACATATTTTTAAATGTCTATAAACATACAAAATTGATCATATATTGGATTAGAGATTTTTGATCAAAATGCATTAAACTTATAAATTTAACACAACAAAATAACAAACAAATACTACATACCTGGAAAGTAAAAACACTCCATAAATAACTCTCAGATGAATATATTAATCAAAGCTGACCCACATACTATAAAGAAGTGAATAACAATGAAAACATTATATATGAATACTTATACAGCCAAAGCAGGGCTCAGAAAAAAGTTCAGGGCTTTTAGATATAAGTTTATTGGAAAAAAAAGAAGCATGCAAAAATAAATGCTTTAAGCATTAAATCCAAAGAACAAGTAAATAACCACAATAGGTAAGCAAGAAAATAATAACATAAAAGCAGAAATAATAAACCAAGGAAGCAGGCATGTTAAAAATAAAAATAAAAATACAACTCAAATTTTGGAAATGTAAAAGACTACAGTAAATTTATTTCACATATAAATAGCCTTTGTTTGTGAGGATATGTTTAACAATAGAAGACATTTTACAGACCATAGAGTTGTTAACCATTTGGGTAACTCAAGATAAAGCATACTAAAGATATTGAGGGATGTGTGTGTGTGTGTGTATGTGTGTGTGTGTGTTTATAGACTTCATTGTTTAGATTGGTTTTAGGTTCACAGAAATATTGAGTAAAAGGTATAAAGATGTGCTATATATCTACCCAGTCCCCCTGCCCCAGCCTTTCTCATTGCCAACATCTCAAACCACAGTAGTATGTCTGTTAAAATTGGTGAATCTAGCTGGGCGTAGTGGCGCATACTTGTAATCCCAGTACTTTGGGAGGGGGACACCAGAGGATCCCGGTTTGCGGCCAGCCTCAGCTCTCCCTGTCTCTCTCTCTCTCTCTCTCTCTCTCTCTCTCTCCTTAGTGAGGCCCTCCGCAACTTCGTGAGACCTGGTTTCAAAATAAAGCACAAAAAATAGGGCCGGGGGCGTAGCGCGGAGGTAGAACGCCCCTGGGTTCAATCCCCGGTACTGCAAAAAAAAAAAAAAAATTGGTGAATCTACATTGACACACCAATATCACCCAAATTCCAGTTTACATTAGGGTTCGCTCTGCCTATTTATAACTTCTTTCCCCACTAACCCCCGGCTACCACTGATCTTTTTACTGTCTTCATACTTGAGGCTTACCCAGAATATCATGTAGTTAAGAGGCGTTTTTATGTTAGATTTGAAGTACATGAGTAAGAAAACATTATTATATAGTTTAATAGGAATTAAAATACTTTATGGAATGTTATTTTCTGTATATGTCTCAAAATCTCCAGAATATAAACAAATCTTTTCTGGATATAAAGGGAAAAGCAGCTCATCTCTTTTTATACCAAATTAACCCACAAACAGTCTTACAGGAACATAACATACGTTCTTGAACTTTCTCATAGTAGAGCTAATTCTATTAAAACTCAAAATATCATCACTATGTGTTTCCAGGATTCAGGCTTTACAACGTTATAATTTAATGGTCATGCCCTGCTTACTGAGTCCTTAATCCAACTTCAAAAGAGCACAGCATAGCTCTGTCAGGGTGGGCTTCCCACTATACTCACATCATTTATGCAGATATAAAAATATCTACAAATCCACTGAGTCCCTTTTATTGGCTCATGGAAAAGACACTTAAGATTTTTCAGGGGTGCGTGGGAGTGGGGAATGAGAAGTAAGATTATATAGGATGCTGAGATTTGAGATAGAAGTTGCATACTGTAAAGTGCATTCCATTAATTATGCATGTAAAAATATAGGTAGGGTGGTAGGAAAAGGTAAATATAAAATTAAAGTTGAACTTAAAATCCAGGTAAAATTTATTTCAGTTCAACTAAATTCATACCAAATTAGGGCATGTGTAAGAATGAATTCTGTTGTAATCTTGAAGAAAATTCCAAACAATCATATTTTACTTCTAAATATTTCAGTATGTATCTTTCATACGGCTTTTTCTAACATAATCTTGACATTACACCCAACAGAATTAGCAATTAGCAATTATTTCTTATTTTTTCTTATTTGTGTAATTGAATACATTTTGATCAGAGATGGGGGTTTGCAAAAAGCTGACAATACAAAAAACACTTACCAAGATGTTACTAAAATTGCAGAAATCTGGTGTTGTTATTATAAGTGAGGGATGTTTCAACCCCAACTAACTGGTAGTGGCTGATTAGAGGAGGTTAAGAATTAATTATAAAGGCTAGCATATGGTAAAAATGTTATGCTTTTATAATATTTATTGTACGCTTGACTATTTTAACAAATTCTAATTTAGATTTATATACGTATTAATAGTGAAGATTTTATTACATCATTGAACTCAACATTAAAAAGCTTAATGTATGGAAACCATAGGCTTTCTGTGTTCATTAGAAACAAGCTTTTTAAGGTTCAGAATGATTGTTTCACCTTTGCATATAAAATCAGGTACAGGACTAAGCTTCAATGTAACTAGAATAATGTAGAGGATATTAAAGGAGATAATTTCTAAGTTTCTCTTTAGTAGTAAAACTTCACAACCAGAGATCTTACAGGTCAGCTAGCCCAATCTCATTTGATAAAAAATACCTTAAGCTTAACACTACAGTTTTGATACTAAAATCAACGCATGGTAGCCTAATCTGTTATAAGTTAAAGGTTCTTAACTTCTCTGGCAACCTGACTGATACAGTATTTATCATTATGCCTCAATTCTATTTTTTATACTTTGGTGCATTGTAATAATACATCATAGTGAGGCTCAAAGTGATAGTTATACATGCACACATCACTTGATGTATCTCCCTATGTATCCCACCCTCCTCGCCCTCCTTCCTCCCCATCCATGTTAGTGAGGTTGGTAGTGATACCTTCATATATGGACATAACATTGTTTGAAATACTCCCTTCTTTAATCTTCCTTTTCCTCTTCCCTCTCCTTCCCCCAATCCCCTTCCCACTATTCTTCTGGTCTCTCTCCTCATTTATATGAAATCCCTTTTATTTCCTATTTTCTCTCTAACTTCTTCATGACAAAAAACATGACCCTTGACTTTCTAAGACTGGCTGATCTCACTTGGCATAATATTCTCTAGTTCCATCCATTTTCCTGCAAATGACATAATTTGGTTCTTCTTTATGGCTGAGCAAAATTCCATTGTGTAGATATACCACATTTTCTTTATTTTTTCATCTGTGAAAAGACACCTAAATTGGTTCCATAATTTGGCTACTGTGAATTGTGCTACTATAAACATGGATATGCATGTATTCTGATTTTAATTATTCTGTAAATATACCAAGGAGTGGTATAGCTGGGTCATATGGTGGTTCTATTTCCAGTCTTCTGAGAAACCTCCACACTGATCTCCATAGCGGCTTTACTAATTTACAGTCCCACCAACAGTGTATAATGATTCTTATTTTCTCACATCCTCGCCAGCATTTATTATTGCTTATATTCTTGTTGATTGTCATTCTAACTAGAGTTACATGGAATCTCAGTGTAGTTTTGATTTGCATTTCCCTGACTGCTAAAGATGTTGAACATTTTTTCATATATTTTTTGGCCATTTGTATTTTTTTTTTTTGAAAAGTGTCTATTCAGTTCAATTGTGTGATTCCTTGGGGTTCTGTGGGATATTTTAAATTTTTGAAGTAAACATAGGTTTGTTGAACATCTGTTAAATACCACACAAAAAAGTACATGAGAGCTGGATGTGGTGGCGCACGCTTGTAATCCCAGTACTTTGGGAGGCGGAGACCAGAGGATCCGGGTTCGCGGCCAGCCTCAGCTCTCTCTCTGTCTCTCTCTCTCCCTCTCTCTCTCTTCCTACCTAGTGAGGCCCTCCGCAACTTCGTGAGACCTGGTTTCAAAATAAAGTATAAAAAAATAGGGCTGGGGGTGTAGCGCGGAGGTAGAACACCCCTGGGTTCAATCCCCGGTACCGCAAAAAAAAAAAAGTACATGAGATAGTTTACAGTTTCTCAGTAGCTGACACTTTATGTCTTACTGAGATATTTTCAAAGTTGGATTTTTGGCAGTTGCTATAATATAAAATATTAGAATCATTGTGGAATAGGGTGTGAATATGGTGACCTCCAGTCCAATTTTCATGTTTGAGAAGTTGTGTAGTACATAACAGGTGCTCATATTTCATTTGTAAGTAACTGTGATTAAGAATGAAGTGGAGCCGGGCGTAGTGGCGGACGCTTGTAATCCCAGTACTTTGGGAGGCAGAGACCGGAGGATCCAGGTTCGCGGCCAGCCTCAGTTCTCTCTCTCCCTGTCTCTCTCTCTCTCTCTCTCTGTGTGTGTCTCTCTCTCTCCCTGTCTCTTTCTCTCCTTAGTGAGGCCCTCTGCAACTTCGTGAGACCCGGTTTCAAAATAAAAGTATAAAAAATAGGGCCGGGGGTGTGTAGCGCGGAGGTAGAACGCCACTGCGTTTAATCCCCGGTACTGAAAAAAAAAAAAGAATGAAGTAAAATATTGTTTTCCTTAAATTTATGTGTAGTTTTTTCCCTAAGGGATACTAAATATTTTAGACATAAATGTTTGTTGTTTGGAGATAATTATCTAATAATCTGAATTGTCAGTAATTTCTTTTGGTTGAGGGTGCTGTGAAAAAAGTTACCAACACACTATGGGTGAAAGTTTGGAAAGTTCTGCCATATAGATTCTTTTGCTGTATGTTTTAGGAATACTCTATTCATTTAACAAATAAGTATCAAGTGCCTACTATGTTTCTAGAACGGTTTAAGGTTTTGAGAACCCAGAATTGAATAAAATGCACAATGCCTCTGTTCTCATGGTATATATGTTCTCAAGGAGAAATAACAGATGATTTTAAAATGGATTAACTGCTATAAAATACTATATAGAATATTCTGATTGACGGGAATAGGGATGGAGTAAGTTTAGATAGGGTAGTTGGGGAATGTCTTTCTAAAGTGGTATCTTTTACACTAAGACATCAGAGACAAGGGGGAATCATTCAGTATTTCTTTTTCAAAAGAAAACATGTTTCTCTCATCAATAATAGAAGAATTCTATATTATGATTTTTCTTGTTCCCCTTCCCTTTTTCTTAGCAGATATCTCAATCTATACAAGAGGAGAATGACTGTCTTCTATTTGTTATGGAATTTTTTAAAAAATTAATTTCTTAGCCATAAGAAAAAGCAATTCACTTTTACTAAATAAGAAAGTGGTACTTGAGTAGAGGCATAACAAATCATTGCCAGGTATATAAAAGCTGGCTAATCGTTAGTGTAGTGCTAAAACAATAAGGATGTCTGAATGTTGTTTTTTTAGTTCTGTGTGAGCTAATAACAGCTCTAAAAATATATAGAACTAAGAAGAAAGGAGTAGGGTTAATAAGTGTTGCTTATTTCCTTATACAACATTTTATATTTCACGAATTGGGTGTATCTCCTTTCCCACTGTATTCCTATCACTCTCCAAGTTTTATTACTTAGCATTTGACAGTAATAAGCATTACTGGATGCAAGCACAGTATTACTGCTGCCTTTCACATTTTAAAATCTTATTAGGTCTCCTACTAGCCATCAGCCTATTTTATTTGTACCATAATGGAAGCTATATAAGGACTTGTGGAGCATACTAATGTTGATATGTATCATTTTCTTTAAAGTGTGGGTTTACTATAGAAGCATTCAACTAAGAAATATGGACCTGGCTGTGTATTTTGAAGTCCTACCTGAGCGATCTCTAAGTTAGTTGCTAACAGCATCTCCAGTTCTCCCTTACAACTTTGTTTCTATAATTGGCACAGATCCCCACTGAGTAGGTAAGCAAAATTAGTAATGATATACTAAGCTTTCTTCTCTACATCTTTCCCCTACTTCAATATTGAGCAATTTTATGGGTTGTAAGAAATTAAAGATTATTTCCCTTAAAGAGTAAGAGTTATCATGTTATAGATTTTTTTAATGACTAGAGAAAACTTGAAAGAACAAAATTCAAAATTGAAAGATCAGGGGCTGTCCCTGCTTTGTCTCTGACAAACTGTATGTATGACTTTACCTGTTTCACTAATCTGGGCTTTCATGGAAAGCAGCTTCTAAGATGGTTCCCAGTGATCTCTCTCCTGTATTCACACCTTGACTAATCTCTTCCCCTTGATTGTAAGCTGAACTAGTGACTCACTTTAAGTGAAAAGAATGCAGCAAAAGTGATGTATACCCCTTCCAAGTTGGAGTTTTAGATACACTCACTGTGACTTCCTTCTCTGGCTTGCTTCTCCCTGGCACACAGGGAAGTGGCTGCCATGCTGTGAGCTGTCCTGGGGCCTGCAGGAACTAATGTTCTCAGTGAACAGCCAGGGAAGATCTGAGACTGTCATTCCAGCAGCACTGCAGGAACAGAATCCTGTCAACAGACTTGTAAATGGGCTTGGAAGTGGAGCCTCTCCAAGTCTAGCCTTGCTATGAGACCACAGCCCAACCAAGACATGGACTGCAGGCTCCTGAGAGGCTCTGAGCCAGAGAGCCCAACTAAAACATGCCAAAATTCCTGAACCACAGAAAGAGATAGACTGTAGCGATTTTAAGCCACTAAATTTTGGATAACTTATTATGCAGCAATAGATAACTAGTACAGTCTGTTTTTTCCCTGTCCAACAAAGAATTTGCATTAAACAGGCTTTGAGGCCCTCACTAACTTGAGGATTCAAGGATGACATTATGTTGGCAGCAAAGGCATAAAAAGAAAAAAAGCGAGCCAGGTGTGGTGGAGCATGTTTGTAATCTCAGTACTTGGTAGGCTGAGACAGGAGGATCGCAGGTTCGCGACCAGCCTCAGCAACTTGTGATGCCCTCGGCAACTTGGCAAGACCCTGTTTCAAAATAAAGAATAAAATAGGGCTGGGGTGTAGCTCAGAAGTAGAATGCCTCTGGGTTCAATCCCCAGTACCACACACACACACACACACACACACACACACACACACAAAGAGAAAATGCACATAGACACACTCCAAATTCATGTTCTTGTAGTAAAATTCACAGATCAAAAATATCTATGCTAGTTTTGAAATAAAGTTCAAAATTTGGTCATTTGACCTTGAGTATACTATTGTCCCACACCTGCTTTATTAATGACACTGTAATTAGGAAGAAAACTTGGAAAACCCTTTTCTCATAAAGTATGTGTTAATAGGGATGGCTAGAAAAGCTAATTAAGTATTCTAAAATTCATATTTGTCTACTTCAAGAGTTTGATGTATTTGGGTTAAGGAACAAAACATGTTTGGTTGTCTTTGCATTAAAAAATTGGGAATGATATAAGATATATTAATTTATTATTATAAAGGTCAATATTGTACAAATGTCTTATATTTATGCTAATCCAACAAGATATATTTTGTTGAAATTACCTATCTATTATATACCTGAGTCTATTTTAGTCTAAAGCTCTTTCTAAAAATAGTGTTTGCAGGTAGACTGTTACAAATTTGAGGTATATGTTTAAATCCTAGGAAAACTACTGAATTTTTTATTGCTGTTATTTGTTTTGTTGCAGTGCTACTCGAGTCCTCACATATGCTAGGCAAGTGCTCTATCACTGGCCACTATTTTTTTAATTTTATATAACCACTAAGTTGATCATAGAGATAAAACAGAATCATACAAAATTCTCAAAATACTCAAAAGCAGGGAGGAAGAGGTGGAAAAATAAAGAACGGATAAGATAAACAGAAAACAAAGTTGTTGGCTTAAATCTAATATCCTTTTTAGTAAGTTTTAGGATATTAGAGAAAATGGCATGATGTAATGGAATAATCAGTACAATAAGAGTGAAGAAACTTAGGTATTGGCCCTATCTTTGCCACTTTTTTTTTTTTTTGGTGGTGGTACTGGGGATTGAACCCAGAGACATTCTACCTCTGAGCTACAACCCCATCCTTATTTTTATTTCATTTTTTATTTTGAAACAGGGTCTCACTAGGTCGATGAGTCTCACTACTTGCTGAGGCTGTCCTCAAACCTGTGGATTCTCAGGTCTCAGTCTCCCAAGTTACTGGGATTACAGTTATGTGCCAGCCTGCCTGGCTCTTCTTTGCCACTTGTTAACTTTGTGACTTTGGAAAAGTTAATTTAACTATCTACAAAAATGGGAAAAGCTGGGTGTGGTGGCACATGCTTGTATTCCTAGTACTTGGGAATGTGAGACAAGAGAATCACAGGTTCAAGGCCAGCCTCAGTATAAGCAAGACCCTGTTTCAAAACAAAAATTAAAAAGGGTTGGGGGTGTACCTCAGAGGCAGAATGCCTATGGATCCAATCCCCAGTACCGAAATAGTGATAATAATGATGAAGGAAAACTGAAATCAACTTTAATAACTTCCAATTATAAAATTCTATGGATCTAATGAATAACATATGAACTACAACTTGAAAATATCTAAAATTTTAAAACAAATTATATGCAACAATACTTCAATGGACTATGCTTCTAAAGTATTTTTAAAAACATAAGGAAAATATTTATGACATTCTGGGGGAAAAAGACAATAAAATACCACATACAGTATATCAGCACCAATGCAAAAATACCAAGAAACCAAAAAAAAAAAATAACTCAACTCCATATTAAAAAAATACTGTAAAGAAATTCAGAAGTTTTACAGTAATAGTAAATTTCTTCACCAATTTTAATCAATAGATATCTTTAAAGGTTATGTTATTCTAATAAAAAGGAAACAGTTCTTCAAATGTGTAGTTTTAAGAGTATTAATGGTAGACAAAAAAAGCACTTTACATAATTTCTATATTCCTGGACACATGTTTGCAAACAAAAGTATAAATCAAGCTCCCCAGGAAAAGGAAAACTTTCAAACATCTCTCTTATTGAATGCTTCTCATTGGCTCGTGTCTTTTTTCTCCATCAGTGCTCTGTAGGAGAATCCAAAGAGAATTTTCCTGGCTCTGAATTTATTATCAGCCTCTGAGGATATTTGAAGAACAGTTTTCCAGTTAGTAAAAGGAATGGTGTTGCTTCTCTCTGCCTGACCCTTGGTGTCTCACCACTGTACTCTGCAAGCTACAAAGTGGTATTTCTCAAAATGTGATGTTGTTTAGGTCTGCTAACTCGGAATTGCCTATAGTCACTGTTAATACAAATTCTGAAGCTAATCCCTGGCCTATTGATACAGTCCATTTAGGTGTGGGGCCTCAAATATGTACTTAAATAGGCATCTTAAGTAAGCTTTAGCATAATAAGGACGAAGATCTAAGTCCTCAAAGCATGGCACCTGGATCAGAAGCACTGACATCACCTGAAAATTGCACAGAAATGCAAACTTTCGGGCTCCAACTTAGACCTACTGAAATACAAATGCTGGAATTGGGGCCCAGAAATCTGTCTTTCAACAAATACCCTTGAAATTGGTGCACCGAAAGTTATGAGAACCATTTCTGTAAGGCAGTAGTCTGTGGACTTTTTTGAACACTTACCCCTTTTCAGTAGAAAAGTATTTTGAACATATTCCTCATTGTCAATACAGGTAAATTACATATAGTTAGTTCATATGTCACATACTACACACATGATCACTCATTGTACAAATTTTTATATGAATGTGTTTTCATTTCTCTTGGGTATTGTCAAATAAAAAATAAATATAAAGGACATTATTGGGAAAATTTGATAGAGTTTGAATATAGCCTATGGAAGTAATAGTATTGTACCAATATTAAATTCCTTGATTTTGATTACTGTACTGTGGTCATATATGAGAATGTAAGGGGCACAATGCCTATAACTTACTTTCAACCATTAAAAAAAAAGCACATGTATAGCCACACATAAAGAAGAGGAGAGAGGGGGAGAGAAAGAGGGAGAGAAGGAAAGAGAAAGAAGAAGAGAAATAAGGCAAACCAAAATGTAAATAATTGCCGGGCGTGGTGGCACACGCTTGGAATCCCAGTACTTTGGGAGGCGGAGACCGGAGGATACGGGTTCGCGCCAGCCTCAGCTCTCTCTCTCTCTCTCTCTCTCTCTCTCTCTGTCTCTCTCTCTCTCTACTTAGTGAGGCCCTCCACAACTTCGTGAGACCCGGTTTCAAAATAAAGTATAAAAAAATAGGGCCGGGGGTGTAGCGCGGAGGTAGAACGCCCCTGGGTTCAATCTCCGGTACCGCAAAAAAAACCAAAACAAAATGTAAATAATTGCTGTATCTAGATAATTTTTTCTGTACTATTTCTGCCTTTTCTGTAAGTTTAGATTACACTAAAATAATAGAAAATTGTAAGGAATACATGTTAACACTAACTACAAAAAATACATTTTATTAAGAATGTATCATGAAATTTAGTTTCAGAAAGTATATAAACCACAAAAAAGCTAAGTAAAAAACAAAACAAAACAACTGAAAGGTCCTATGTAGCAGAGTGAAGTAAAAAATAAATAAATACATAAGTAAACAAAAAAAATAAAATAGCAAAACAAAAAGCTAACACTGTCTCCAACATATTCATTCCAGAAAGCTGTTTGTTATAAAGGGTAAACAGAGAAAGTTCAATTTCTTGAAGATGTAATCTAGCATTATCCTCAGCAGGTGCAATATCCAATCCTATCCAAATAAATCAGTCCAAACTTATGCCTCCAGGAGCAAGAGAGGTCAAAATTTGAACAAATTGCCCTTCTCGAACAGAGGGAAAGAATGTGAGAAGTGCTCCACACAAATAAAGTGAACCTGTGCTCCAGCACAGTTGCTATTAACCGGATGACTTTGACATTTAAGAAAAAAGTTACTTGTGGTTAGGCCAAATTGGTACAGTTGTATTTTTATACATAATATACACACAAGATACAATAATTTATCTCATATAAATTAAAATGAAAAACCTAAAACTCTTTGTATACTGATTAACAGAAGATCAGACATGATTATTAAACATTCTGAAGTAATAACTCCTGAGTATTATGAGCTATGAACAATTTGTCTTGTTCCTCATTTTTCTTTCTTGTCCCCCTGCTTGTCATATAAGCCTCTTCATTTCTTTTTTCTCTCAACTCCCCTGCTAACCATAAACATTGCTTAGTTTTGTCAGTGGCACTCAGCTACAAAGGCAGCTGACCTTGTATAAGGCATGCACAAGAACTGGCACATTTATTCTGACAGGGCATTTAAATGAAGCAAAACATTTCTCAAAGCATCTCCTGAAAAACAATTCCTGCTGGGAAAAGAGTCTCTGGGTTTCAGCCCATAAACTACCCCCACTGAGATGCTATGCACCTTAGCAGAAGGGCACTGGCAATCCCTGACAGCTGTGGGAAAGGTTTCTTTTGATAAAGAGCTGCTTCACCCAAATCTGTATTATCTGTGTCAAAGAAAAATACATAGTTTAAAAAATTAAGAGAAGGATAATAAATGACCAGAAAAAAATCTAAAAATTTGGTTTCATTTTCAACAATCTTGCAAAAAATACATTCATGTCTTAGTTCTTTCTTCCGTTAACAACAGAAATATTTTTACCATTTCTCTGCTTGTTTTATTCTGTTCTGTTGTAGAATACTCCTTAAGAATGTTAATAGATCCATGAATCCATTTTTTGTTTCAAAAGAAAAATTAAATGCAAAAAGTTCAAAGAAAAACAAAATATGATAAAAAACAAGGCTGTATTAACACATTCTTTATGTCTCAACAAAAATATCAAAGTACTAGGTGAAAAAAGGAATCTAGGCACTGTGTAAGATGCTTTACATATTATTCTACTTAACTATGTGAGGTAAATATTATGATTTTCCTTTTTTAGGAATCTATGGTTTAGGGAGGTTAGGTAATTTGCCTGAGATTACATAGTTAGGAAATGGTTTTAAATTCAGGCCTGTTTGAAAAGTTTCACTTACATGTCTCTTCACTGCCTCCTTGGAATTTTTCCAGTACTATAGCAACATAAAAATACCTTGATTTTTCAAAAAAAGCAGGAGGAAAGTAATGTCAGAAATAAGTAAAACTAGCTGGGCGTGGTGGTGCACGCTTGTAATCCCAGTACTTTGGGAGGCGGAGACCGGAGGATGCGGGTTCGCCGCCAGCCTCAGCTCTCTCGTGCTCTCTCTCTCCCTGTCTCTCTCTCTCTCTTTCTTTCTCTACCTAGTGAGGCCCTCCGCAACTTCGTGAGACCCGGTTTCAAAATAAAGTATAAAAAAATAGGGCCGGGGGTGTAGCGCAGAGGTAGAACGCCCCTGGGTTCAATCCCCGGTACCGCAAAAAAAAAAAAAAAGTAAAACTTTCTGAAATCAATTATAGGGCTATAATATATACTATACTTTTATATTCTCTGCCAAATTAATCTATATTTAATTTGACTAATCAACCAATTTCATAAATCAAATATAAATAGAAATTAATCCTTGCTATTGAAAATGAATGTTCAGACTTGAGTAGGAATCACTAATAAACTAGTCCCTAAAAGAAAAAAAAAGAAGTAATAACAGTACATTTTCTCCTTCACTGTATATATCTTCCTCATATCTTTATATGTTCCTTCATAGTGACCCACTCAAATAATTCATCCATTCATTCTCTATCCAATCATTTTTATATGGTTCAGATAACTTTTTATCAACTGGGGTACAGGATACAGTAAAATTTCTAAAAGCTTTAGCCTAGCAATCTGGTGGCTAGCCAGATACAGTAGCACATATTTAAACTAAGCTAGGAAAAATTTTCCAGAATATCATAAATACAAGCCTTAGGGAAAAGCAGTGGGCCAATGAACCAGGCAGTTGAATATTGTAAGACAGCTCTTCTCTAGCCTGGATAGCTCAGATCAAATTCCCTGCAGGCCCCATCAATTTCACACTTCATCATCCAGAGCAGGTTGCTGTTAATAAGCCATGGGCTACCAATGTGGTGAGGACGCTATCGTTGAACCACCCTGGGCACATCCATCATGGGAAATGGCAGAAACACATTTTGTGCTGCTTCAGGTAAGCAAGGTTGATTATTCATTATTATTAACATGTATCTGTTGGCACGGAACAATATGGAATGTATAATTAGATTCAACATTTGCACAGCAGGTTTTGTACTTTTTTCCCTCTAGAGGAAAAAAAATAAAAAAGATCAGGTTTACAGTATAATGTATTTATCTATCTATACAAAGAACACAGGAAAGCTCAGAAAATTCCCTCAAATGTCTGGAAACCTAACTAATACTAAGTGAACATTAATAGCAGATTCCTGAATCCTTTTTCTGTCGGAAGATAGGAAAATTTGGGTAAAAGTAAATTCCTCAAATCAATTATTTAATTCAAACTCTTTGCTTGTATCTGTCAAAGTAAATTCTTACTACAATGCTCTGTTTCGTATCAAACCCATATCCACATTTACTAGATTTCTTATTAAAAAATCTCTTTCTAGCCGGGCGTGGTGGTGCACGCTTGTAATCCCAGTACTTTGGGAGGCGGAGACCGGAGGATCCGGGTTCGCGGCCAGCCTCAGCTCTCTCTCTCTCTCTCTCTCTCTACCTAGTGAGGCCCTCCACAACTTCGTGAGACCCGGTTTCAAAATAAAGTATAAAAAATAGGGCCGGGGGTGTAGCACGGAGGTAGAACACCCCTGGGTTCAATCCCCGGTACCGCAAAAAAAAAATCTCTTTCTATATTTATCTTTATTTAACAAAAAATATAATTGACAAATTGCAATAGTTCGCAGACAACATTGAGTGGAAAGTGTTATTTTATACTTAATACTTTATTGACAGCCTAAAAAATGAAAATGTGAAGCAAAAATAAAAGAATTGCAAAATATAAGTTTGCAAACATTATAAAGAATTATAATAGTGCTTCTTTTCCAAACTAAAATTCATCTTTTAATTTTTGTTGTCCTCGTGACATGGTGTCTTGAGAAGAAATTGCCATCACTTCTGTGCCATTCCTGTTCAAAGCGCATCCCCTGAATCTAATCATGAACATGGAGGGAGGGAGTGGGTCACTGGGGGCATGGCCTTGAGGACTATATCTGTCCCTGCCCCCCAGCTTCCAGTCAACATGAGTTGAGCATCTGTCCTCTGCCATGCCCTGCTGCCACCGCCATGTTTCTGTCTTGGAGCTGGCCAACTATGGTCTGAACTTCTGTAATTGTTAGGTAAATCATTAGAAAACACAAGACAAACCACAGTTTGTCTATAAAATAACTAGTCCCATTAAAAATATCAAGGTAAAGAAAGACAGAGAAGTATTCCAGATTAAGAGAGAAACAGAGAGATGTAGAAACTAAATGCAATACATGATATAGGATTTTTCTGTTGCTATAAAAGACATAATTGGGACAAATGGCAAAATCTGAAGAAAGTCTGTAGATGAGAAAAGACTATTGTATCCATGTTAATTTTCAAACTTTGATAATTATTTTTTAGTTATCTAAGAAAATGTCCAGTCAGTTATGGTGGTGCATGCCTGTAATCCCAGTACTCGGGAGGCTGAAACAGGATGCAGGTTCTTGGCCAGCATCAGCAACCTAGAGAGGCCCTCCACAACTTAGTGAGAACCTGTTTCAAAATAAAATATAACATAGGGCTGAGGATATAGCTCAGAGGTAGACTGCCCCTAGGTTCAACCCTCAGTACCACAAAAAAAAAAAAAAGAAAGTAAGTAAAAGAAAAAGAAAATGATCTTGTTTGTAGAAAGCATACTCAGAAGTATTAAGAGTATATGATGGGCATCATATCTGCAACTATCTCAAACAGTTAAGAGAGAGAATGAGTGTGTGTGTGTGTGTGTGTGTGTGTGTGTGTGTGTGTGTGTGTGGTCTGTCTGTCTGCCTGGGGGAGGAAAAGTAAATGTTGCAAAATGCTAACAATGAGAAATCTGGGCACAAGTTAGAATTCTTTGTATTATTCTTGCAACTTTTATTTAAGTCTGGAAAGTATATCAAAAGGAAAATAGATAAGACTGGAGAATACTATGCTATGCAAGATGAGTCAGAAAGTCAAGGGTGGTATGTTTTCTCTCATATGTGGAAGCTAGAGAGAAAAAAGGAAACATAAGAGATGTTAAATAATGCAGAGCAGAGCAGTTAAAGGTGACTAGGGAAGGGAGTTAGGGAAGAGAAGAAGGAAATGGTTCAGATAATACTGTGGCAATATGTGAATCTCACTAACTGGTGTGGGGAGGGAAAAAGGGGAAGTGGGGCGAGATGTGGAGGGAAATACACAAAAAGAGCTGTATGCATGTATGTTTTTATCACATTGAATCTCACTATGATATATAATTGCAATGCACTAACAAAATTTTTAAAAGTAAAAGCTTAAAAAGAATAGAAAAAACTTATTTATATTGTTATAGAATATACTGTGATTCAAGATACACGTTTAATTAAATTCACCTTGAACTTCACATTATTATATATATCCCTTGATTATTTTCCTATATTGAGCAGTTGCATCTGGTATAAACTGTCACTTAACAAGTTTTCTCCCAAATTTAGCCATACCAATGGGGAACAATAACATAATAGTCCCTAACAGCTGATCATTTAAGTCATTTATGAAGTATTATCCCCTTATTCCAAACAAACAGGAAGAATAACATAGCTAAACAATTTTTAAATAAATGCTTTTTTGTTACTTTCAAACAGGCATTGCAAACAAAAATATTAAAGGAATATTGCCAGAAATCCTTCAAACCAGTGTGAAAGAATACATGTCTGTACATATGTGTATGCATATAAATATATGTATATATATACACATAAAAATGAGTTTTTGTTATTTAACATATAGGTATAATGGATTGTTAAAATAACAGTTGATATTTTCTTACTATGCCCATAATTTAGGTGCATTTATTCTGTAAAATAATTCTATGGATTAGATTCTATTATTAATATAAAGCATAGCTAGCATTTCTGAAATTGTATGCAATTTTCTTGGCTTTTGCTCATTTTACCTGTTTAAATTATATCCAAGACATTAAAATTCAAATACCAACTACAATCAAGTCTTCCTCAGTCCTACAATCAGAATCAATCACTCCCTCTTCTGAGTTCCTATGAGCCTTTATTCAACAACTTTAAAGTTTTTCTAAAAATGCGTATTAAACACTTGCTATATCCAAGACACTGAATGATTTACAAGAGGTCACAGAGTGGAAGGCATTGATATAATTTTGTGTATAATAAAATAATGTGTATTATTAATAATGCCTTGAATTTACTGGGCTTTATCAATGGACCAAGCCAGGTACTAAGTACTTTACAAACATCATTTCATTTAGCTCTTACCATTACCATATAAAGAAGTCACCAATAACATCCTCAATTTGCAGATGAAGAAACCAAGAGAAAATAAGTGACTTTTGTAAGTAGGCATAGGTCATCTATCTGACTCTAAAGCCTCTATCTTTAAACTGCTTCCTGTTCTCCAGGGGTGATGGACTAATGGAGGAGAAAACATACACATATAGTACAAAATTAAAATCAATGTTAAAAAAAAGAAGGAAGAGGTTGAGAAAAGGTTGCTAGGTAACATCTAAGCAGCACATTGAAAGATAAATAGACATGTGACAAAGGGAGAAAAGCTGTTTTTAGATTAGCAATGATAGAAAGATGTTGGGAATTCTAATTCTGCAAATAAACACAGAAAATACAAACTAGTTATGCTTGAAAAATCCATACTTGAAAATCAATACTAGAAAGATAAGCATATGTATGTCAGTGAAGAAGGTTAAATACAAAACTACAGAATTTGAACTTTCCCACTAGTGTAAATACATATATTCAAATCAGTTCAGTATCCTTAGCTCTCAGAATGTACAGACATAAAAATATATTAGTAAATTTGTTTAATAAGTATAATTTGCTTATTCAGCTTTTAATAAATGGTAACCCACAAAATTCCATCATATGAACAAAGCTATTAACACTTTAGTCTTCTCTAAACAGAGGCTGGATGTGATCTGAGTTATATATTATGAAGATTAATCTGGCAACAGTCTTAGAGTGGGTTTAAAGGAAGTAGAAAGTGGAGAATGAGGGAGCAGTTATAAAGTATTAAGACTCCCCAAAGCATAGAGAGCATATTAGAGATGGATGGCCCCACAAAGATCATTCAACACTACATCTCTGTCCTAGAGATGAAAAAATCAAGACAAGATGAAGAATTTTTAAGAATAGATGTAGCAGACAGTTCATTTTTGTTAAGCAAATATTCTTAGGAAGGTGGTATGTGGTGAAATGCTAAACCAGAGTATATTCAGCATAAAGGCTAAATAAAAAATCCTAGAAAAAGAACATAGAAAGAATAGCTGTGCATATGTTGCATTTCATATTCTACCCAATTTGCCACTTGCTGAGCTTCATATTCTACTCAATTTGCCACTTTGAGGTTAAGTGGAAATGGACTTTTAAGTCAGCTTTTTTCACCTGCCAAATCTCTGTTATGTTCTGTAAAAATATATATGATGTATATAAACAAAGAAACAAAATCTGTTTTCTGACTGTAAAAGTTATATATTCATACCAATGGTAGAAAATTTGGAAAACCAAAAACAAATAAATAAGCATGTATTTTGGTCATAGTGATGAAAAAGCTAACTAAAACAGTGTGTGTATATCATATGCTGACACTGGAATATTGGAGTAATGCTGGAGAAAAACAAGTCCTTAAATATTATAACAAGAATATATATAAGATATATAATATTTATACAATTTATTTTTTAAATATGTTTTTATTGGTGCATTGTAGTCTCACATATATAATTTATATAATATTTAAAAATAATGTCCTATATTTCTAAGAAAAGACTGAAATGAAATAGCCTAGTAACATTAAAAGAAATGGATTTTTAATTAGGTGGTATAAATCTTCATATATATTCAGTAAATGTAAAATAATTCATTTAAATTAAAACATTATAGACAATAAGTGTATTCTTATATTTTATGATTTTGTTGCTCTATACTTGTTTTACAGTAAATTATATGAGCATAATATTAAAACTTTACTTCTGAACATAAATAACACTTTATGACATCTAGCAGTAGGAAACAAATCTCATATTAATTATATTAACATTTAAGTAAAAATCAGCATAGCTAAGGCAGACATCTATATCTTAGGAATGCTAATTAAACAATTATTGTGAATTTCATTTAAAACATATTGTCTAATGTTTTTGAGAGAAGATTAAAGCATTTAGAAGGAGACCAATTAAGCTTTTTATTGTCTTAAGCCTTGATTATATGAAAAATATTTTATTTTTCTTTTGAAATTAATATATTTTCCTGTGTTAGTGAAATGTGTAAAAAATAAGCTGGTAACCCTGATTGTCTCTAAGATCTTTTCTAATTCTAAAGGAAAATTTTCACACATACAATATATACAAGCTAATGTTCACAGCAACAATAAAGCTACCACCTATAATGTGTATAAAAATTCATATAGATTTAAGCATATAAAAACTATTATGCAGCCAGACATGGTAGCGCATGTCTGCAATCCCAGTACTTGGGAGGCTAAGACAGGAAGAACAGCAAGTTTGAGGACAGGCTCCACAACTTAGCAAGGCCCTCAGCAAGCTAGCGAGACCATGTTTCAAAATAAAAAATAAAACAGGACTGGGGATGTAGCTCAGAGATAGAATGCCCCTGTGTTCAATTTCCAGTACCATCAGAAATAAACAAAAAAACTATTATGCCATCTCTTGCCAAACACTCTTTTATTTGTGAAAAATGTAAGTTAAAAAAAGGCAAAGAAGTACAGAATTCTTTCACAAAATGATAACTGATCATTTTCTCACATCTTAGTAATATATTTACAATCTCGTAAAATGTAAAACCGAACTTTAGGAACTTAACTGCTTATTTTTTAAAAGAGTAACAATGAAAGAAATAGTTCAAATAATGCTAGGTACATATACAAAATTATCAATTTCAATCTCAGTAACACATACAGTGCAGGGGAAGATCCAGCGAGGAGGGACCCAGGCTGAAACATGCCAAGCACTGTGTGCATGCGTGTTCCCATCACTCTGAGCCTCATAGTGATGCATAATGACAATGCACCAATAAAAGTATTTTTTTTTAAAGAGTAGCATTTCCCCACACCCTAGTTCCAAAGGTTTGCAGAAGAAAAAGATGAAGGAAGTTATTATTGGGAAATGCAATGGGAATCAGCCAGGCTGGATGGTGTAGGAAATAGCTTTTGGGAGATCTTTCTTTTTTTTAACATGCTTTTATTGGTGCATTGTAGTCTCACTTCACAATGAATATCTATTTGATGTTAATATACAAGCACACAGCTCTTAGTGCCCCTCCCGCCTCCCCCCACCCATATGAAGTACTGAGAATAATGTTGGTATATTTTCACATGTACACATTGTTTATGATAGTAATTCCACTGATTCACTTCTTTCTTGCCCTTCCCCTTCCCTTGTACCATTTCCCTTGCCCCACTGAGGGTTCTCCATTATCAACCGGAGTCCCTAAGATGGTTCATTCTAAGTCCATCACCCAAGCTATATGGCCTAAGGAGAGACACATGCTTATAGTTTTTGTTTTTTTTTCAATATGAGAGTTCATGCTCAATTGTTTTCTGACATACTTTCTCAAAAGCCTTGCAAATTTGTTAAATAATATGCAAAAATGTGAATAAAATATCCACAAAAGAAAAAATGCTGCTTATCAGTATGTGAAAAATATATTCAACATCCTAGTAATCCAAGTGCTGACAATCAAAACCCAGTTACTATTACTTGACAACTAAATTAGGCAACAAGAATTTTAATGGCACTATTCAAAAACAGACAAAAGTAAAATTGGTTCTGTCATATGCTGATAATGGCACATTGGAACAATGCTGGAGAAAAATAGTAAGGCAATAAATAACAAGAGCCACAGACCTGTTCATACTTTTGGCATAGTAACCCATCTTTTAAATAGGAATTAAAACAGTGTGGGAGGAAGGGTATTTTTATGAACACAGTCACTTCAGAGTAATTTATATGGCAAAATATCAAATATGGCTTCAACTTCAACGAGAAGAAAATGGTTAAATAAATTATGCCACATCTATGCAGTGAAAATATGAGAAAGTTAGAATTTTCAAAAGCCTAAAACTTGTTCTATAAATACACAATCATGAATGTGATTTACAACAAAACAAAAGTAATCAAATAAGAAAAAAACAGATGAGTCTTAGTAGTATCTATGCCAACTGTTTGCTTAGATCATTTGGTCTTTAATCCTCACCCCCACTCCAAACTGGTTCTATTATATACCAGGAACATTTCCCTCCCTCCTTCCCTCCCTTTCTTCCTTCCTGCTACTGGGGATTGAACCCGGGGGCATTCTACTCCAAGTAATACCCCAGCCCTATTTTATTTTTTATTTTGAAACTGGGTCTCGCTAATTTGCGGAGGCTGGCTGCAAACCTATGATCCTCCTGTCTTAGCCTCCAAGTACTGGGATTAGAGACATGCGTCACCACGCCCAGCTTGTGTTTCTCTATTTCCTCCACTCTCAGGCTTGTGGTAGTTTTGACTAATGCGTGCTATTGGAAAAGCCTGGACTGTAGGAGGAGGGGAGAAGTCAGGATTTCTCCTCTCCCCTGTTTCCTTTGATGTCTAGCAGTAGCTCCATCTCCACTGTGGCTTAGTTTACCCAGACAGTCCTCTCCAGGGTTCGACCTTTCGCCACAGCTCTTAGGTTTCATTACCACTGCCTCCCCCCAGCAGCTTCCTGCTGGTGGTGTTCTCTGGAATGAGTCACCATCCCCAGATCAGCTTCTAGAATTTTTACCATCCATATACCTAAATACTCTATATCAAATTATCCCTGTTTGAAGTACTTAAGCCCAATTTCTGGTTTTGGAAAAGATTCTGAATAATAGTGTCTCCAATTAATGTAAATGGAATAAAGATGGTTGATGACAACAAACACATTGAGGTATGTTAAATGGCTTACATCACTGAGCATTTGCATCTGATTTACACAGAGATCTGACTTTCAAGGAGGCCAGCCCCCAAAATGTAGCAATCTCCTTGCTATAGTTTGAATATGGGTAGTATCCCCCAAAGGTTCCAGTGTTAAAGGCGTGGTCCCCTGGATGGCACTACTGGGGTGCTATGAACTGTTAGGAGGTGGGGCCTTTTCTGTTTATAAATTAAGTGCTTTGGGCATTTTGTTATAATAACAGGAAACTGGATTTCTTAATACACCTAGATTTCCTATATGAACTCTTTCAAATTTTGAAAAACTGTGAAGTACCCTCTAAATAAAGGATTACACTTTCTAGGGAGTTTGCGCCTAGCCATTGAGTACTAACAAAACTCTTTGCTAAAAAAAAAAATACAAAGTTATATTCTAGGAAAGTTATTAAGAAAGCACACACAGTGACTTGCTACCTTTTGAGATAATACTGATCAAATAGGAATTTTTACCTATTAAGCAAAAAGTTTTTCAAAGTTTTGGTGAAGGCCGGGCGTGGTGGCACACGCTTGTAATCACAGTACTTTGGGAGGCGGAGGATCCGGTTCATGGCCAGCCTCAGCTCTCTCTCTCCCTGTCTCTCTCTCTCTACTAAGTGAGGCCCTCCGCAACTTCGTGAGACCCGGTTTCAAAATAAAGTATAAAAAATAGGGCTGGGGGTGTAGCACGGAGGTAGAACGCCCCTGGGTTCAATCCCCGGTACCGCAAAAAAAAAAAAAAAAAAGATATTAAGCCATTTAATTTTTGACATAGTTTCTATTTTTTCTATAAAACTTGTTTCACTTTGTCACTTACTAACATCAAACATATATGTACAGACATTATTGATCAGTTGTTACAAGTATAATTTAGAGGTACAGTTTTGTTAAACTTTTGATGTGTGTCCTGGTTTGGTTTTTATTATAGTCTATTTCCCTTTAAATTTTTGTCTATTTCTTCTAGAAAAAGTTTTTAAGTAGTGAAATACTAAAGAATATATGTAAGAAGGAGTACAAACAAATCCAAGCAATGACTCTGAAAATGTAAACATTTCAAGCCTTCTTTCTTTGGCTAATAATTCTAAGATGACTTTAGCAGTGATCCCCAAAGTGATAGGTTCCAACTAGCTCTGGGGAAAAGTTAAATAACTTAATCTTTTTGATTTGATGAGAAAGAAACATAAAAACCTTGGAATGGTTTGAAACATGAGAAATGTTCTCAGAAAATTCAAATGAGTGCAACTTTGACTCGAAATTTTACTGTAATATATAAATCTTTGAAAAATCTCAGAAGTATAGTTCAAACTTCTAAGAATATCAAAATAACTGTGTTGTCTCTATAGCTACTCCTTTGGTATTAAAACATTAACGAATGATATATAATTACAATGCACCAATAAAAAAAATTAATGCAAGTTTCAGTCAGCATTCTCACTGCTATGGCCCAATAAGCCTGAACACACACAACTTGGAGGAAGGAAGATTTATTTGCTCACAGTTCTGGAGATTCCTGAGGTTCAGCCCATGTCAGGCTGGGTCTGTGGAGCTCAGGGCATGGTGATAGGGAGAAGAGAGACAGAGAAAACAAGGGTCTGCTCTCACATCATGGAGACAAGAAGCAAGAGAGAGCAAGCAAGGGGATTCAAGACACAAGCACAATCCCTAAGGCCGCACTCTCAGGGACCAACCTCCTCCAGACACATCCCACCTGCCTAGGTTACCACCTGACAAATCCATTACAGTGGATTGATCCACTGATGAGATTACAACTCCCATGACTTATTTATATCAACTCTGAACATTAATGCATGAGCTCTTTGGTGGACATTCTATTTCTAACCATAACAATAAATAATATAGTGAAGCACTAAAATTGGTGTCCAGTCTTTTTTGTGTGAACACAGAGGTGCAACATAGTGAGAGTGATTAAGACAGGCTGGCTCAGAGGCCCTGCTTTTAAATCACAGTGTGGCTTCAAACCCATGTCAGCATTTTAACAGCTGTGAGACTTTGGGCAAACAACCTAACTTCTTATACTTCAGTTCTTCATCTATACAATGGGGATGATAATAGTACATACAGCATTGAGTTATGTGAATTATATGAGTTACTATTAAGACAGTGTTTTATGCATGCTAAGCACTTTGTAAATGTTTTTTTTTTAATTTTTTGTTTGTTTTTTTGCGGTACTGGGGATTGAATCCAGGGATATTCTACCACCAAGCTACACCCCAGCCCTATTTTTTATTCTTTATTTTGAAACAGGGTCTCACTAAGTTGCAGAGGGCCTCACTAAATAGCTGAGGCTGGCCCTGAACCTGTGATCCTCCGGTCTCAGCCTCCCAAGTACTGGGATTACAAGTATGCACCACCATGCCCAGCTTGTAAATGTTTTTTAAAAAGGCATACTTGCTGAAAAGAAAAATGCTCAACTCTCAAGTTCTTCAGTATAATTATCACCCTTATCTTCTGTCTTATTAAGGAGGAATCTTAGTATCCTCTGCATTCTAAAATCTTTACTTGCTTATATAAAATTTCAAAGCTGATTAGCCATCTACAATTAAAAAAAATTGTGACAACTTTTATATGGTCAGTCCCCAAATATTTTGATGTTAGTTCATATATTTGTCTTTTCCATTATGTAAATAAGGCAGATATGCTAGTTACTCAATAGGCACAGTTATACTTAAACACACTTATCTTTAGAATATATTTTTAAATGAGATAGAATGTGCTTATCTAGAATGAATTACATCTGGTCTTAATGGAAAGCTGCTAGATTAACCAATCATTCAAAATCTAAATTATATTTTTACTTAGAAACATACAGGAGTGAAATGAACACCATTCCCCAAAAATTATTACAGTGAAGAAGAAAACTATTCAGGAGAATTCAAACTACTTTATCTGAAATAAAAGCATGAATCAATTTAAAACTGAGAATCAATTTTTGAAAGCTTGTGTCAGTCTTTGGGTAAAAGAAGGAAAAAGTTCATCAATAGAAACCGGTCACTGTAAATGGCAACCTGGCGCTCTGAAATGTCAATTTCACACTGCACTAAACATGTCCTACCAAACATGACCAAACTACTGTTTGGAAAAATATCAACACCTGCTACTACATTCTTTGAAGTAATAGGTCAGATATATTAGTCAGGTCAGGTATGAAACTAATCCACCTAAACTCCCCCACCCACCCAGGAATCATTTTCCATCTGTTCTGATGTTTATCACTTTTAAACCAGATGTGTTAATTGACTCAGAACAAGCAGCTAACTCCAAATAACCTGTAGTTAGGCCTCATGCAAAAAATTTTAAAAAATGCTAAAAATATCCTCACACACCATTGAAGAGAAATTAAATGAATTAGAATGTGTTTGCTATATTTTAGGATTTTAGGCTGACAGCCCAAATATATAACCTATTGGTACAATCTGCCATTCACATGCCCCCTTCAGTCAGGCACCCACCACAGTGCTGACAGCCCCAATCTGAATCATTTATTAGATGAGAAAAATTATGCAGGGAAGGACAATTTCCCATATGAGAAATTCCTTTGGGGAAACACTTGAAATCTAGCCTGAGGGACTGAAGATGCACACGCTTCCAGTCTGACAACAAAGCAAAGGAATGTTTTGTTGTCTTACTCAAAACCTCTAGGAAATTTTTTCCCCGGGATAGAGTAGGGTTGGGGAGACTAACCACCATCGGTTCTTGGACATAACTAAATGATGACTGTCAACGCACAAGTAAAGAGCAGCTCTGGAAATAGAATTTTCAAATTCCTACAGACTTAACTGAGGGTGACAAGCCACACAGACACAAAACGGTGACTTAGATTTAGGGCACAAGAAGAGGCTAATGAGCACCTGACAATGTAACAGGTAATTCTCTCCAGGTGCTTTTTGTCAAGTTTCTTTTCATCTTATGTCCCTACATTGCTACACTCCAGAAGCAAATCGTGAATCAAACCAGTCAGCAGTCACCTTCATGGAAATGCTGGTTTTTAATATATTAAGAGCAAAACAGTGGTCAAAGAGGAGTCAGTAAAAAATGCTGTAGCATCTTAGGGTGAAATACAAAGGGCAGAGTCAAATAAATGTTTGCAGAATCAAGAAGCCAGAAAAACACTGCTTTATATTCAATAAATATAGTAAATTTAGTAAGTTGAGTCAGAGCCTTCACTCAAGGAAAAAGAATTCTGCTATTTGAATAGATAGGCCATGCCAAGTGCGGTGGCATATGCCTGTAATCCTGGTACTTGGGAGGCTGAGATAGGAGGATCACAGGTTTATGGCCAGCCTCAGCTACTTAGTGAGGCCATCTGTGACTTAGTGAGACTCTGTTTCAAAATAGAGAATAAAAAATAGGGCTGGGGGTGTAGTTAAGAGGTAGAATGACCCTGGGTTCAATCCCCAGTACCACAAAAAAACCTGGCAATAAATAAATAAATAAATAAATAAATAAATAAATAGATAGATAGATAGATAACCCATGGCTTCTGGTAATCAGACTCTAGAATGCCACTTATCAATGTCCAGAAGGGCAGAAAATGAACACATCCTAACAGTACTCAGATCTCTGTTCTCTTCAGAAAAGTTTTTAGGAAGTAACATGTGAAAGTATAAAAGGATATAAAAATATTAGTTGTTTCTTGGTCCAGAGTGCTAAAACAATGGAAAATGGTTTTGAAATCAAAAGAAAACAGCAGCCACCCCCCACCCCCCCACACACATGCAAAAAACACTGTAAATATTGGCTTTAGTTATGGGGGAGATACAGATTAAAGCTGGCCCACCTTACCAATCCATCCGTAGCTGGAGTTACTTTATGAAACTAGTTTTCTTTTTGGTGGTACTGGGCATTCGCTTGTTATTCCCCCTCATCCTCATTCTCTCCAATCCGTCTTTGTTAACATTGTTCTCACTCACTCACTTAACAGGCCTCTTTGTTTTAATCCAGGGTGTGCTTTATTTAATGGCCAAAATCAAGACCTGCTTGATCTGCTTGGAAACTTGCCTGGTCAAGACTCACTCTCCCTCCTTTCTGACCTTTCAACACACCTATAGTTTCACTCTTTCCAACTCCATAATTCCTAAAGAAACATGAAAATTATATTTTTAAAATGTAATACAGCCGGGCGTGGTGGCCCACGCTTGTAATCCCAGTACTTGGGAGGCTGAGACCGGAGGATCCGGGTTTGCGGCCAGCCTCAGCTACTTAGTGAGGCCCTCTGCAACTTTGTGAGACCCGGTTTCAAAATAAAGGATAAAAAATAGGGCTGGGGTGTAGCTCAGAGGTAGAATGCCCCTGGGTTCAATCCCCGGTACTGCAAAAAAAAAAAAAGTAATACAGTTGGGAAAAGCAGTAAGATCAAAGTATCATTGGAAGAAGGGATTAAGAAAAATGATTTTAAATAGGTTTCCTTAAAAAGAAAATTTCTAGAGGACAGCTATTCCAAATCAATAGAAATTTACTGGAGTTACCGGCTTCCATGGACTTCCAAATATAAAACCCTGCTGTTGAAGCCGATTCACCCACAGTTTAACATAGTTTGATGGAGGCTGCAAGTCTTCTCCTTCCTGACTTAAGGTCTGCTTCACTGTATTTTATACCTGAATTCTTCCTTGTTGCTCTCTCTGTCTCTTTCTCTTTGTATATCTTAACAAAATGCTTCTGTTACTAACTGAACAAATTACTAGGCTACATAAAGCACACTTTTCTGGCAAGTCTTCTACATATTGTGAAGGCAGAGAAAACACAAGTGTCCTATCTCTGCACTGCTTCTCCAAGTCAATAAGATGTCCTATGAAAGAGGATATGGCAATAATTACCAGGCTCTCTTATTTGGGACACAATTATAAGAAGGAGAGAAGGAGTTGCTTTGAAACATGGGTTTTGAGGAATTAATGTATTGTATTTCACTGACTCTTCCATTAAAACTGAGTCCCATTGTGATAATGGAAAAAAATCCATTTTTCTTCTGAGTCCACATAGATATTTAAAGTTAATGTTATTTCAGTAAATTTTTAAACACCAGATCTCAGAGATAATTTCTTAATTTCTTTACTATTTTCTTCCTCTGAGGACTCAGAGTGGTCAGATTCAGTAATATGTTGTACAACTCCAATGGCCTCATACTATTTCCCTCCTACAACTCATTCATTATTCCATCCCAGTATCCACTAAATCTCTGATTCTTTGTGTTGATAACTTAGGTAGGCATGAGTTACAAACATGAAGACTTGGTCATTGCCCTTCATAATCTCAGTTTGTTTGGGGAAGATATCTACTGGTAGGGAATCACCCACTTTATTTAAAGCAAGTACAACCACTAACATTTAAACCATCCAGGAGAAAGAGCAATGGACCAAGTAGCCTCCATTTTGTCCCTTGAGCTTCATCTTTCAAATGGTATTGACTTTAATTGGATGAGTTCATGCCAGTGAAGGTAGAATGAAGGAGGGGCTTTTGAACATTGGTGAAGGTAAAATAAATTAGCAAACCCCTTTGGAAATCATTCAGCAATGTATAACATGAGCAGCAAAAATGTTCATGCCCTTTGATCCTATTATTTCTCTTCTGGGAATTACTGAGAGTATAGAAAAAGCTATGTGCAGGAGGTTTTCATTGTTGTGTTATCCATGATATAGATAAGTTTAAGGCAAGTTTATATTCAACTGTAGATAATTTAGCAAGATATATTAAATCTGCTTTAGAAACACTATGGAATCATTAAAAATTGGCAGTTATGTTAGGGGGTGAATTTATGTTTCATTTTTTTTACTTTTTTCAAAAGCAAATGCAACCATATAAAGTGGCTGAATTCTTTAATATAGTTTGGCATTAAATGACACATTCTACCAAACTGCCTAAAAGGAAAGTATGGAAGGAAACCATCTAAAGACCCAGTAAGAGAATTTGTAAAGCTAGAATATATTTAAGTAATTATATATAGTTTATAGCTTTCTAAAAAAGAAATGTTGCATTTATACTGAAATAGTGTTTTTTGTTTTTTTACTAGAACCTTTTATATTCCACAACCATTAAACCTAACAAGGGCCTTTCTCTAATAGAAAATCAAGGGAATGTATCTCCTTGTGAAATAGGTTGGGTGCGATGCAACATTTACAATTAAATGTAATAATCATAGAGACAGTGGAAGCCAACCTGACCTTGACTATTTCTACTCCTTGAAACAGAGATATAAAAGACCTCAGCAAGAAACTGCATAAATACAGCTGTTTTGGCTTAAGAGTTTACTCATTATTGCTAACAATACAAGCTACCTGAGAAGGTCTAGGTCTCTTTCTCTAGAAAGAGACCTAGAATGCAAGGAAAACATTTATGTGAAAAATGCACAAAATTTGCTGTTCACAGCAAGAGCTTTAATTTCAGAGCGAGCATTATGCTCAAGGATTTGCAGTATATGAGCAAAGTTTAAAGAGATGCTTCATAATCTCTCAGCTTTTCTGCTGGTATAACACAGGTGCATTTAATATGTGGAAAAATAACTTGGTATAATATGACCTGACAGTATTAACAGAATAGTGAAACAATAAGGCAAGAAAATAGAGGAAAATGCTGAAAGCAACCACATTCCAGCAACAGAGTAGAATTCATTTTGGAAATTCTTAATATATTAATTTTATATGCTGCTTTTTTTTTTGCGGTACCGGGGATTGAACCCAGGGCGTTCTACCTCCGAGCTACACCCTCGGCCCTATTTTTTATCCTTTATTTTGAAACCCGGTCTCACGAAGTTGCGGAGGGCCTCACTAAGTAGCTGAGGCTGGCCGCGAACCCGGATCCTCCGGTCTCCGCCTCCCAAGTAATGGGATTACAAGTGTGCGCCACCACGCCCGGCTATATGCTGCTTTTAATCAAATGAGTTTAAATTTTAGGTCTCAAGCAAAAATTCTAGTAATTAGAGGGTTATTACAATTCTTCCCTCAGAACTCCCTTTCTCAAAATGCTAGGATTTAAGAATAGTAACATTAAATAGCAACTTTATGTACAGGTATGGTCACTAAAAGTATTTTCAGGGAAAATTACAATATGGACTAAAATAAGTTATGTGGGATGAACTACTCATCCAAAACATTTTCTCTAATATGGTCAATCTCCCTTCTCCAGGTTAATACATTTCTCTTTGGCAATAACAATACAGATGAGTGTAACTTTACACACAGGAATATGCACAGATGCTGTAAGTGGAGACTGTGACATAAGTATGAAGAGCAGTGGTTGGAGAGCTTGAGTTCTCAACTCAGCTGATTGACAGTGTGTGCTTGCAGTGTGTCACAGGATGTGTGTCACTTCAAGTCTCCAGGAGCCTCCACTGTGTCATTTTAGGAGATCTCTAATGTCTCTCCTGGCTCTGAATTTCCATTATTACCCTGCCTGATGTCTTTGGTTTGCCCTTCCAATTCACGCTGCTCTCTATTTTGGAGGTTTATCTGCATGAGCTACTCAGTAAATTTCCTTGCCTTCTGATATCAAGATGGGTTTGGTTAGTGAAGAACTGTGAAATGATATGATATATGATATATGTAATATATATCATATACCATAATTATATATATTCCCACACCCTTAGTCCCTGTCAGAGCTCCTAACATCTTTGTAATACTTTCAGTGAGAGGACCGTCTGATATGAAGCTTCTAAATTCTTTGGGTTTTTCTGGTTGACAAAGGCATCTTTGGTTCTAATGAGGGGACTCTTGGTGGGCTTCTGGGTGGGGGTTTGTCACCAAAGGACAATCTATAATTATTAACCTGGAGATAGGAGGCTGAAATCAGTTAATAATCACTTGTGCTTGTGTGATAGAGCCCTCACAATAAAAATCCCTGAGATATGAGCTTCTGAGGCCTCCTAGATTGGTAAACACATTGGTGTGCAGGGAAGATGGCACACCCCAACTGCACAGGAACAGAAGCTCCTACACTCAAGACCCTTCCATACCTAGTGCTATGTATCTTCATCTGGCTATTTCTTTGTATCCTTTATTATATCTTTTATTAATAAACTAATACATGTACATAAAGTGTTTCCCTGAGATCTCTGAGCCTTGTTTGCATATTAACCAAACCCAAGGAGGGCACTATGGGAACCCCAATTTATAGCCAGTTGGATACAAGTCACAGATGAGGACGTGAGGTTGGCATCTGAAGTAGAGAGAGGTTTGTGGATCTGAGCCCTCAACCTGTGGGATCTGACCTTATTTCCAGGTAGCTGGTGTTAAAATTGAATTGAATTGGAAGACATCCAGCTGGTGCCTTGTGGAGAATTGCTTGTTAGGTTGGTAAAATCCTGTACCTCTCTGGTATCAGAAGTACTGTGTGAGTGGAGAGTGACAGAGGAAGGAAAGACACTTTGGTTTTTCCTGTATCTCAGAGAAGCCCCAGCAGGAGATGCTCAAGGAGACTTAGGCCAGGGTATTTATTCCTCAGGCTCTCATCCCCAGTGGTCACCTGGGGCTGCCTCTCTTGCCCAAAGGTTACTGCCCCTCTCAAAGCAGCTTGATCTACAATAACTTCTGTCCTTTCTTTTCCTCCTCCACAGTCCTGTCAGACCCAGAGGTGGTTAACAATTCTGTAGTTACTATTCCCAGGTTCCTGAACTATCCTATTATGGTTCTAATACTCTGCCCACAACTTCATAATTAATCTCTTTGTATATAAATCATCTTCAAATGATCCCAACTTGAATATGCCTTCTTTTCCTATTGAGAATCTAATTCATATAATCACTTTTTTTTTGGTACCAGGGATTGAACCCAGGGGTATGCTACCTCCAAGCTACAACCCCAGCCAGCCCTTTTCCATTTTTTTATTTTGAAAGAGAGTCTCACTAGGTTGCTAAGAGTCTTGCTACTTTGCTGAGGCTGTCCTCAAACCTGGGATCCTCTGTCTCAGCCTCCCAAGTACTGGGATTAACAGGTGTGCACCACCATGCCCAACTGATGTAATCACATTTTAAAGAGTTGGTTCAAGGGTCTAAGTCAAATTCTAGTATCCCTTGAAGAATAGTTATATAAACTTGAATATTACTTATTAATGAGATTTTGTTTCAGTTAAAAGAAACTTATCAAAAATACTTATTTTATGAACAAAGAAAATAATTTAAAGGCATCCTTCCAGACACATCATTGTCTGTTTAACCAACAATGACCTGATTTTACAGTAAGCCATTTAGATTAGAAGAAAGCAGATAGGCCTAACTGGAAAGCAATTTTCAAAGTCATTTTCTTTAACACTGACTCTCTTGGCTGGGTTTGTTCTCCTTGTTTTGCTGAAAAAAATTTAAATGTGAATATGTCACTAGGACATGGAAGTATTTACACAATAAAGTGAGTGTGTGAGAGAGAGAGACAGAAAAAGAAAGAGAGAGAGAGAGAGAGAGAGAGAGAGAAATACTATTTACTATCCTCCCACCAATAAATAGCTTTAACAGATGTTGCACTGCCACAAGTTTTATTTTCTCATTGCAAAAGACAAGTCAGAGTAAAGCATTCATATAAAACAGTTTATTTTCAAGATAAGGAGTGGTCATGGAAATTAAGACTGTCCTAATTTTATAAAATATTTTCTATGTGATCACATGCAAAATTCCTACTTTTTCCTAAGAAGCAGGTAAGTTTTTGCATCTATCATACAGAATAAGCCAACTTTCAAATCTGATTACTGGTTTCAACATAAAAATTTAATATTTTTTCTACAAATAAGCATGTAAAATTCACATCTATAAACACTATAACTGTTGATTACTAATGAGGAGGTAGAAAGACAATAGGCAGATAGGGTCAGAGGGCCATGGTAGAAAGATCAAACTTTCTGAGGGTCAACAAAATCAAAACTTCCTGAGTGTCAACAAGATTAAACATCAGTGTCAACAAGATGTTTGCAAGACTCCAGATGTGGACACTAACTAAATCCCAGGAAACAATCTCAGCCACCAAGGATAAATAAGTTACTTGAACTGGGCATGATCCCTCAAGACAAGGCACTGAATGATTGGACAATTCAGAAGAAAAATAAACATGGATTGGATATTGCTGGGACCCCAGACCTGAGAGAGAGAAACTCAAAGAAGGTTATAAACCCCTAAGAAAGCCAGCCCCAAGTGCTACCTACTTGAGACCCCTCCCCGTGGGAGCTTTTCTCTTTCTTCCAGATCAGATGGACTCTGGGAGAAGACAAGGAAGGTACCTGCTGGACACCAGAGCCTGCCGAGGCCCCCAGGGGTGATATGCAAGTCTCTTCCACAGATCTCGTGGACTCTGGGAGAAGGCAGTGTGCAACTGATGGCGCTCCAACTGGGCCACACCCAGGTAGCAGCAGAAAGGCACCCGCTGGACACCAAAGTCCACCAAGGCCTGTAAGAGTGATCAGCTGCTTTTGCTCTTCTGCTCTCTTTGTAATACACACCCTGCTCACCTCCTGGTGTCTGTGGGGGTCATTCTTTGAACTTTGTCAGACATGAACCAGGTAAGTAAACCATCAGTTTCACCAATACTATATATTTGTGTGATTTAAATAAAGATAGTTTTCTTTTTATAACTATATTTTTGCCCTATGGTTAAGGATAATATTTTTCCTTCTTCTGATGATTCAATCTTAGAAACTAGATTGTTTCAGTGCTTGTGAGCTATTGTTATTGCCTTTCTATTAGGGAAATTTCCTTGCTTCAGGTGCCTCTGCAATGTGAGTTGCCCTAATTAAATAAAAATAATGAATGAGTTTGGTTGCTGAGGGGAACTGGTTCAACGCACAGAATAAAACAGTTCATTGTGTAGTTGAGCTGATTTTTATCATAACTGTCTGGAATAACACACAAGATGCCAATTTAAACTAAAATGAATAATACTAATTAGTTTCCATTAGCAGAAAATAAGGATCCTCATCATTAGATTTCCCTCCATCTCCTAAATGTGATTACAAACATTTAGGTTTAAAAGTTTAGCACTATCAAGAGTTTTTAAATTTAAAACTATGTTACTTCATGTGAAATATTCAAAAGGAATATGGGAAAGTAATCCAGGAGATAAATTATGTTAGAAAATACCTCTTTGTAAATGTGTAAATGGAATTAATACAGAGCTAGTTTTGTATTAATTATAAACAGAAGTCATTTTTCAGGATTTCCAGTGCAGTTATATGCAGTTTTTACATAACTCTGTAAATAACTGTCAAAGTTTTCTGTAGCTCATCAGAAATGATGTTGAAGCATGGACCTGAACACTTTCTTGCAGATATCTTTATTAAAGCAAAAGTTTTTTTTTTTTCCATATTCCTCGTGATTCCCAGAAGTAAGTTGTGGTCCACTTAAAATGAGGTATTACTAAATATTCATCCATTCATAATTTATGAAAAATATTTATGAATTTTCATGAAAGCTGCCTCACTCTAAAACATCAAAGCCTATTATCTGTGATCTTGAAAAAAACTCATAAAGAAATAAATGTAAAGAAATGCTTAGAAAAAGTATTTTCTTTAAGTGGCTACACATTTCTAGCCCTAAGATAACCCCCAGGTGCTGCCACAAACACAGCAGGACAGGAATGGTGCTTCAAATTCATTCACCAGAAAAGTCTTGCTAAATTAAAATGGTCCCACGCCAAGTACATTTCAACATTAATTGAAGAAGGCTTAGATCCATTGGCTGTACTGGTTTTCAAAAACAAGTATTTCATTACTCACTGAAATGCCATTTTAACCTTTTAAAGCAATACGATCTCTGAATAATACTAATACTTAACAATATTCACCTTTGAAAGGGGTAATCTAAAGTTCCTTATCAGTGAATTCATAATATTCCTAAAATAAAATATGTTAATCCTCAAACTTGCCTAGTGGCATAACAAATGACTTAGTGGAGGCAGGAATCGATCCAAATTTCCTTGATTGTTCAACAAATACTTAATTTCTTCATTTGTATAGACAAAACAACTCCAAATAATTTTTAAACTGTGTATTTGACCTATTTAAAATAAACCAGATAAATTTATATAATCACATAGATATTTCCTATCGAATACTTTTGTTTTAAAAAGCAATACCCTTTAGCTGGGCATGGTGGCGCACACTTGTAATTCCGGTATTTGGGAGGCTGAGACCGGAGGATCCAGTTTCCTGGCCAGCCTCAGCTACTTAGTGAGACCTTGTTTCAAAATAAAGAATAAAGCCGGGTGTGGTGGTGCACGCTTGTAATCCCAGTATTTGGGAGGCTGAGACCGGAGGATCGCAGGTTCGTGGCCAGCCTCAGCTACTTAGTGAGGCCCTCTGCAACTTAGTGAGACCCTGTTTCAAAATAAAGAAAAAAATAGGGCTGGGGGTGTAGCCCAGAGGTAGAATGCCCCTGAGTTCAATCCCCAGTACTGC
>PVJS01018169.1:11692-35335 GCA_004027185.1 Glis glis | reverse complement strand
GCTGAGGCTGGCCACGAACCCAGATCCTCCGGTCTCCACCTCCCAAAGTACTGGGATTACAAGTGTGCTCCACCACGCCCGGCCCTGAATTGGCTTTTTTTAATGGTATTGGGGATTGAACCCAGGGGCATTCTACCTCTGAGCTACATCCCCATCCCTATTTTATTTTATTTTTTATTTTGAAACAGGGTCTTGCTAAGTTGCTGAAAGCCTCCCTAGTTGCTGAAGTTGGCCTTGAACCTGCGATCCTCCTGTCTCAGCCCCCCACCATGCTTGGCTCAAACAGCATTTGTTGAAGGAAAGACTCCTTCCTTCTTATCATCCCAGAACCCCCATTTGTACCTCTCATGTCCTGGTGTTCTAATTTTCTCTTCCACAAACTTTCCTACAACTTTGGTCCATCCTGGACCAGTAGGACATGGGTACCAGCACATTCCTCAACCAGTACCTGACCTCATCTCATTCTTCTCTCCATCACCGGTGCCCTGCCTGCCTCTCTACCCAACTCCAACTGCAACCTCCATTCCCCCCCAACACTGCTCATCATTTCCAGGAGTCTTTGACACTTCTCATGAACACTTCTCCCATACTTTAAACTACCCTCTTCAGTGGTGGATCACTATGAACCCAGTTGGGAGTGTGCCTCCCCTGGCCACAGAGGCTGGTACCCATGCTGAGATGACAGATGCTTGGGCTGGGACTTCCTCCTCCCGGGCTGTCCCCAGTCCTTTAAGTCCTCCTCAGGCTGCCAAGATGGCGCTAGATTTTCCATGGTCCTCAGGGTCTTGGCGTTAAATGTGCTCTGCACAGAAAATCCAAGAGGACTCCTTTTCTTATAGTGTTACAGTTTCTCATATAAGAGCAAAATAGAGCTTTTAACTTATCTTTGTTGTCTCCCAGAATTCCATGAGACACAGAGGTCTGGCATGAGTCCTTTGGGTGGGGCTGAACACCACATAATTTGATTCTGTATCTCCTACATAATTGACTCTGCTCCTAGTGTCTGCTGCTCTTTGTACTAGAAGTTACTATTTTTCTGACCTCTTCTTTCCACATTTCTTAAGGCACAATTGTATGAACTTCATATGAGCTCAGATAAGAACATGAACATATATACATACATATATATGTACAGAATGAACCCAGGTAGCTAGCTACATGTCAGTCCTATTTTTTTAAATTTTTGAACCAGGCTCTCACTAAGTTGCCAAGGCTGACCTTGAACCTGCGATCCTCCTGTCTCAGCTTCCCAAGTGCTGGGATTACAGGCATGGCCACCAAGCCCAGCTTCATCCCACAGTTCTGTGGTTTGCTTGTGAGATGCTGGACTGCCATTATGGTGGGAACTGAGCGTGCCCTGCACACGTCTTTTCTCATTCTCCTCTACAAGCTCCCAAAGCTGCCTCTGCATGCACTTTCATCTCTCTCTGGTCCCTAAAAGATGGGCAGTCCAACCACAGGGCAGACCAAGAAGCTAAAGGCCTCAGATACAAGGTGCTCAACAGATATGTGGGAATTGGTGAATGAATACCTGCTGTCCATGGTCCCTGGGCGGGGCTAACTCTGAGGTGTGTTCTCCAGTCTCTCCAGGTTCCCTGGGAGGATTCGCATCTCAGCTGTCCACGGTGAGTATCTGCTTGAAGGTGGTTGCTTTATGGGCTTTATCTCCTCCTGCCTCACTTCCCCATCTCCTTACTAGAGTTTCCTGGGATCGTGTTCCAAATATACTTTTTGCACTCAAATCCTTATGTCAGGGTCTGCTTCTGGGAACCAAACCAAGACAGACTCTCAAGAGTATTAAGTCTATCAGGATTAATTTTAAAAATTCTCACTCTCAGATGTACTTGGATTGACACTGGTGTTACATCCCTCTTATGGGCCAATTTCAAGGGAACTCGGAGGAGTCTAATTTCTCCTATGCTAGTTTTAGTAAAGGGCATGAGATATTTTGGAGCCAAAAAAGAAAAGTAAAGCAAGACAATGTGAATATGAATTATCTCCAACAATAATACCTTGAGTTGTTAGTGACATTTTCTCCCTTGTTTATAAGAAGTATTCCTACAATATAAATGTACAGGAGGTTTTCTTTAAAAATTTTGACTTTCTTATGTAGGGCTTCTGTTGTTGACAGTAACTCCAACTGCCTCTTGTTTGGTACTGAAGTTCATACAACAGACTATGAGCCAAAGTTAGTGATTAACTGTTTTGAAAGAATCTCCCAAAATACACTTGTTTGTAATATGTCTTGCTTTTGTGTCTCAGGTGTAAAATAATTGGCATTTTATGCCCAATTTGCCGTTTGCACACGATATGTTATATGCAGTTGGACTCAAGTGTCTTCGTAGGACACATTTTGGGAGGAGGGGCATAAGTCACCTGAAGGAGAGAATTCACTTCCTCTATTTTCATCTGGGGTCATCATGAAAATGCACAGATTTCCTTCTGGAGTAGACCGATTCCTTTTGACCTATAACAATTCATAAATTGTATATTATCTTCTTCTTGAGTAACAATTGCTGACAGTAACCCTCAACTGTGTTTTCTCCTTTTCAGAGATACGACAATGTTTTAAAACAATTTCAAGTGCTTTGAAGTTAACCTAACACTATTACTTTCTTTTGATAAATTGGACACCAGGACCAGTTGTTTGGATACACTAAGTTTGCTGTGCCTTTATTAAAGTACATATATGAAGTTGGGTGTGGTGGCACATGCCTGTAATACCAGTACTTGGGAGATAAAGACAGGAGGATCGCAGGTTCGAGGCCAGTCTCAGCAACTTAGTGAGGCTCTCAGCAACTTAGCAAGACCCTGTTTCAAAAAAAAGGGGGGGCTGGGGCTGTAGCTCAGAGAAAGAACGCCCCTGGGTTCATTCCTTAGTACCACACATAAAGTACATATATTTATATTAAAATATATACACTTCTATTAAAATATATATCTATATTTAAAATCAGATGTTATGAGGAACAGGCACCCCACTTACGCACTCCATTCACAAGCTTACCCTATTCCTGGAAATGGGGTTTATGTTTTCTTACTCTTTTAAAAGACTATGTACTGAAGGGTTAGCTGAGATCACTCTGTGTCAAATACCTGAATTTCTAACTTGTAAAAAGCCCAATGCAAGCTGGGTGTGGTGGCACACACCTGTAATCCCAGTATTTGGAGGCTGAAACAGGAGGACTGCAGGTTCGCAGCCAGCCTCAGTAACTTAGTAAGACCTTATTTCAAAATAAAAAAAAAAAAATAAAAAGGACTGGGGGTATAGCTCAGAAGCAGAACACCTCTGGGTTCAATCCCTAATACAACACACACACACACACACACACACACACACACAAAGTGCCCAGTGCTCTCTTTCGGGAATTTCAATTGTCATTGTTGTGCCGGGTGTGTGCAGTTCTTACTAACCCTGACTCTGCTCATTTCGATGGCTTCTGAGGTCCTCCCTCCTGTCCTCCTGCTGTTGTGCACTGAGTTCATCCAGACGCAGGACTCAGCCTCTATCCTTGGCTCCAAGTCTTCCCATACAGCACCAAATAACAATTGCTTGGAACACTCCCTTTGCTGTGGGGCTGACTTTGTTGAAGATTCGGGGGCAATAAGGGATATTTAAGTTACAGACGCCCACTCACTTTGCATTAGAATTTTATTTATTTTTATTTTTAATACTTTTATTGGTGCGGTATAGTCTCATATCATAATGGAGTTCATAGTGATAGCGACATACATGCACACAGCACTTGGTGCATTAGAATTGTAGACATCCTTATACATCAATGCACTTCAGACACTCCCTCTCCCAGGCTATTTCTTGCTCACACCTGCCCACGAGGTGTCCTGGCCTAATCATGTAAGGCCCTCTGTTCTCCCCTCATCGATCTTCAGCAAAACAAGCCCCAGTTCATTGTATGTCACTCCCTTTAGAAATGCAGCTGAGCTCTCGTTCTTCTCTTCTGGGGGCGGCCTATCTTTTCCCACCTAAATGACCCATCAAGGGATTCTCCTAAATGGAGACGGTGCCCTCCCAGATACGGGCTGTTAAGATGACAAATTTTCCTTTGGCCCAGCACTAAGAGCTTTATAACTGGCATTCTCACACCCGGCCCTGCTTCAAACCAGACTCGCGTGTTGTTAAAATGTGCACTTGATCTCACCATCGATTCTCTGTTTAAACCTTCTTCAGAGTTCGCTCGCTGTTGCCCCAAACTTCCTGGTGTTTTCTGGGAGCATCAGGTAGCTGTCACTGTGTAAAACTCCTGGAGCCTTCTCCCTGAAAGAGCAAAACCCTTAATCTGTGACGAGGTTGAGAAAGTGCTGCCTTAGTGCCCAGCTGGAAACCCCACTGCAGCTGTGGGGAGGGAAGAGAAAAACAAAACCGCAGCAAAACCTGTGCTTCTGGGGAGGGCAGGCACGCCTGACAGCACAGGTGGGCCAGGGGCAGGGTATCTGTGCAGCCCCCTTCCCCACAAGCCTGCAGACCCAGGCCCCCATGCCTGTCTAGCACTGGGGGTTAATCAGAGCCTCCCTCTGCCACCCCGCAATGCCAGAGTAACCAGTGTCAAAGAAAACTTGATATAACCTTGGGTTTATCAAAAAATACCTTAGTCCTAAACCAAAAGTACAATTTATAAAAGAAACAAGTTAACAAATTGAATTTCATCAAAATTATAAACTTTAATTCTGTGAAAAACACTGGTCAGAGGATGAAAAAAAAAGACCAAAGACTGGAATAAAAATATTTGCAAAATATGTATCTAGTAAGGTATTTGTATCCAGGCTATATATAAAAAATCCTAAAACTGAGCAATACAGAAATAAATAACCCACTTAAAAATGGTCAAATATCTGATACAAATTTTTTTTTTTTTGCGGTACTGGGGATTGAACCCAGGGGCATTCTACCTCTGAGTTACACCCCCAGTCCTATTTTTTTCTTCTTTATTTTGAAACAGGATCTCACTAAGTTGCGGAGGGCCTTATGAAATTGCTGAGGCTGGCCGTGAACCTGCGATTCTCCTGTCTTAGCCTCCCAAGTACTGGGATTACAAGCGAGCGCCACCACGCCCAGCTTATTAAAAAAAATTAAAGGACAAAAATAAAGATATAGTAATATGCTCAACAAAGAACAAAATGAATATCCACAAGTCTATACTTAGATACATAAATGAATAAAACAGGACACTCCTTCATTAGAGAAAGTCCACTTAACAGAGGGAGGGAAATAGAAAATTACCGGTAGAACATACTGACAAGTGCTAGAGTTGGGAGGCAAAAGTTTAAGGGGAAGCTTTTGCGTTATCACCAGGTTATCTTTCCCCAAGTGTTTATTAATTACTATGGTGTTTGCAATCACATGTCCACGATTCCCTGCTGCTTCTCCCTCTAGGAAGTGGAATGCATTTCTTTTCCTCTTGGGTGAGAGTTGGAATTAGTGATTCGCTTTGATAGAGTAGGGAAAGGGAAACTATCGATGCCATGTACCTCCTGATACGACGCACTCAGAAGACTCCTCACGCTGGGCGTGGTGGCGCATGCTTGTAATCCCAGTACTTTGGGAGGCGGAGACCGGAGGATCCGGGTTCACGGCCAGCCTCAGCTCTCTCGCTCTCTCTCTCCCTCTCTCTCTCTCTCTCTCTCTCTCTCTCTCTCTCTACTTAGTGAGGTCCTCCGCAACTTTGTGAGAGCCGGTTTCAAAATAAAGTATAAAAATAGGGCTGGGGGTGTAGCGCGGAGGTAGAACACCCCTGGGTTCAATCCCCAGTACCGCAAAAAAAAAAAAAATAAAGAAGGCTCCTCACCTCTGATGCCCTTCTCTAAGCCACAGAATGTCAGTCTAATCATGGGAACACAGCTTGCAGGGACATCCTAAAAATGATCTGACAAGTCCTCTTCAAAAGGTCAAGGTCATGGAAGACAACCATAACCTGAGGACCTGTCCCAGACCACGTGGAATCCCGGGCTGGACCCTGGAATGGATATTAGAGGAAAAGGATATTAAAAGAATATTAGTGGAAAGTTGGTGAGCAAATGGTGAGGAAAATGGTGCTGTAGGTACCACTGAGGTAACAGTATTGAACCAATTTTATGCTTTTTTTTGGTACTAGGGATTGAACCCAGAGACATTCTACTTCTGAGCTACACACTCAGCTCTTAAAAAAATTTTTTGTTTTGTTTTGAAACAGGATTTTGCTCTGTTGCTGAGAGTCTCATTACATTGCTGAGGCTGTCCTCGAACCTGTGATCCTCCTGTTTCAGCCTCCCAAGTACTGGAATTACAGGTATGCGCCACCACACCCAGATAATTTATTAATTTTGATTGGTACTATGGTTATATAAGATGCTAACATTAGGAGAAGCTTAGTGAAAGGTGTGTGGACACTCAGTCTACGTTATTCCAAAACAGTTATTTTTAAGAAAAGGAATTGCCGGGTGTGGTGGCGCACACTTGTAATCTCAGTACTTGGGAGGCTGAGACAGGAGGATCGCAGGTTCGCGGCCAGCCTCAGCTACTTAGTGAGGACCTCCGCAATTTAATGAGACCCTGTTTCAAAAATAAAGAATAAAGAATAGGGCTGGGGGTATAGCTCAAAGGTAGAATTCTCCTGGGTTCAATCCCCAGTACCGCAAATAAAAGCAAAGGAATGTTACATTTTTGAAGTTTTGCACCTTTGCTATCATCTAGTTGTCAGACCCTTGCTTCTTGATTCTCAGAAAGATCTTAAACATGGCTAAAAAGCTGGGTGTGGTGGCAATACCTATAATCCTAGTACTTGGGAGGCTGAGACAGGAGGGTTGCAGGTTCAAGGACAGCCTCAGCAACTTAGTGAGACCCTGTTTCAAAAATAAAAAATAAAAAGGGCTGGGAGTATAGCTCAGAGGTAGAATGCCCCTGGGTTCAATCCCCAGTACCCTCCCAAAATAACTACAAGGAGCTATTTTTTCCTCCAGAAGACATGGATCCTGTTTCTTGAATAATCTTTCCATCAGTGGTAGTAATAACAATAATAGTGCACATTTATTGAGTGCTTACTACATGCCAGACATACTAAATATTTTGCTCAGTTATGCTCTCATTCCATGCTTACACCAGTTCTGTACGGATATTCTATCCAATGCTACGGATGTGGAAACCGAGGGAGAAAGAAGGTACGCCCATAGCTACGTGATTAGTAGCTGTTAAGCAAAACAGAACTGAAACCACTTCAGCTGTCTGGCTCCAAACCCATGCTAATAATGAGCATTTGAGTAAATAATATGTGCTATAGAATCTATTAATTTATTAAAAGTGTTATTTTGCCTAATCTGCCTGAAAGCTTGCTATTTTTATTATCTTCAGTTTATTGATGGGAAAAGTGTACCTTGCTGGGCTCCAGACCCAGCGATCCTGAGACCTGGTCCTTAACTCCTGTTTAGAAAGCCCCACTACCTTCACAAAGATGTATCTTTTCTTCCCGCTACCGCCAAACTCCGGGGCTACCCCGGGATCCATTTTTTAAAATGATGGAGCTGTGTTCTGGTGTTCACCTTGATTCCAATGGCTTTGAAATCAAAGTGATTTAAAATTGCTCCTTGTAAGTGCCGTGATGCCCAGGATGCGGCTGAAGGAGCACCACTGGGTCCCTGGATGTCACGGGGAGGGGTTCACATAGCATTGCACACCATGGCGCCAGCTCAAACCTCCCCACCTACCAGCCCCTGTTGTGGGCAGTTTTTATTAATACAAACAGTTAGTACTCTTAAGGTTAGAGTGGCTTCCTTTCGAAAACCAAGCAACAAAGCAATCTAGCAGTGGAATTTTCTTTCTACTTCTACACTCTCTGAAGTGAGTCTTGAGGTAAAAACACCATCAAATGTTTCCTCAGAAAAGTAAACAAACAAACAAACAAATAAATAAACAAATAAATAAATAAAGCAAGCAAACTTCCACAAACAAGATAGGCTGACACAAGGAGGAAACACGAAAAGTACTTTTCAGAGCTGACCAGCCGGAACTGTCCTGAGGTGCTGGGGTGAAGGTTGGATAATTTCTGCTGCCTTTCAACTTTACTGCTTTCCAAAATCGAGCACTTGTGTTGGACTACAGGGAGCCATTTTGCGCCAGAACGGGCTGTTACTCCAACACTGTCATTGGTATTGATTTAGCTGAACATAACCTGGGGTCTCTCTCATCTCCATCTCTGTAGGAGCGAATCTGCTGGAAAAGAGCCCATCATCAAATGTAAGGAAATAAAGGTGCCATATAACCATGCAACCAAGGTACCACCAGGCCAGGGATGCTGGAGGATGAGGAAGCCAGACCAAGAGGCAAAGCATCATGGGTAGGGGAAACATCACACTTGAGAGTAGAATAATCGCCTATCGCCCACAACCGAGCCTCCGTAGAAGCCTTTTTCATTCCAATTTCTTACTGAATACCCCTCATTTATGACTAGATAGGAGGGGAGGATTTAAATGAAGCCATCCACATATAGTAGCAATCTCTATTTAGTCATTCAACAAATATTTACTAAACACTCACCATGAACTAGGCATTGTGCCAGATGCAGAGGTAGAAAGAATTGTAAGACACAGTCTCTGTTTTTGAGGACTCACAGTCTGCTGGGGGAGACAGACTTGAAAACAAATCATTACAATCCAGTGTGATATGCCCCGACAAAGGCAGGTACTTGCTGTGGGAAGGGCCCAAAGAGGGTGGGGTTTTCTGTAAATTTTTTTTCCATGAAAATAAAGTAATTATTAGTGCCAAACAATATTTGGTAAGGTGGTTTCGCACACATCTGCAAGGATGGTGCCATCTATTGTCAGATATAAAACTAATTTAAATTAGAGTTAATCTTGTCTCTACTGCTTCTTTTTGGCTATTCACTACAAGCTTCTGAGACAGGAAAAGGCCTTCTCATCTACAGCTAGCCCATTTTTCCAGGCTTATTCCCAAGTGGATCCATCTGTTTCCACCTACACTAACGTACCCCTGTTCCTAAAATGTGTCTCTTTGTGCTTCGTTTCTGTGCGTTTGCATATCGTACGTCTTCTACCTGGATTGTCTTAATAAATGCCTAACAAGATCCAAGCCGGGGGCTGTGTGCATGGATGTCCCTATCACTCTGAACTTCATTATGATGTGTGATTACAATGCACCAATAAAAGTATATTAAAAACCCTGCAAAATCCAATCCATTCTTTTATAGGGCTACTTCAGTGTTGCCTCCTCTGTCAGTGAAGTCTTCCTCCTGAGCATCTAGAGTGCGATGCTTATGTCTTCATCTCACTTATCACACACTTCTGGGTTTGGCCCATGATCCTGAAAGACACATTCCAAAATGCTGTAATCCCAAATGTTGCAATCCCCAAAGATCAAAATTCCTGAACTCTAAAATTTGGAAATATTGAAATCCTGAAAATATAATTCTGGAAAAAACAATAAACATCTCTTTAAAAGGCCTTTATTTACATTTTTTAAAGGGGTTTTATTTCAGACACACATAAATCCACAACAGAAAATTTCCTAATCCATTTCAGAACAATAAAATTGGCAATAATAACATGCTTTTTTGTTGCAAGTATGAACACTCAGGTGAGCTGGGCGTGGTGGTGCATGCTTGTAACCCCAGTACTTGGGAGGCTGAGACCAGAGGATCCAGGTTCACGGCCAGCCTCAGCTACTTAGTGAGGCCCTCCACAACTTAGTGAGAGACCCTGTTTCAAAATAAAGAATAAAAAATAGGGCTGGGGGTGTAGCCTGGAGGTAGAATGGCCCTAGTACTGCAAAAAAAAAAAAACCACTCAGGTGTACTAACAGTCACACAGGTGTAACAGTTATGAGCAGATGAATTGTATTAAAAAAGAAAAAGATTAAGCACCAAAATGTATAAATGCATACAACTATGGTAATTATGTGTACCCACCTATATAACTGGGGTCATCTGAAATACCATGATAGACAACCTAAGTCTTTTGACCAGATGGATCAAAAACTACAATGGGTCACCACTGTATACACACTTAACCCAAAGAGCTGAGATCTGAAGAAATCTTATCTTTCACAAATGCAGGTGTACTAAAAGGACATCTCTTTACTTATTGAGGAAGTTTAACATTTTTGCATACACACACAGTGCTTATACACAAAGAAATGTTGTGATAATGTACTTTTAGGGAGCCAAATTTGCAAAAAAAAATAGATTAAAATGAGATAGAACTCTCTAAATGTCTTTACACAATTTATACCTTCAGGATTGAAAATGATGCAAAGAGAAAACAAATACCATAGTGAATTGTAAACAAAAATATTGGCAATTTAAAATAGTGGAAGAAAACTAAAACTAGATAAAAAAAGAAGTAAGAACTGACAAGGAAAATTTGACAGAGGATAGATGACGGGCAATTGCACAGAGGTGGTCCAAAGAGCTGGCTGACTTTCACGATCATTCACTGTATTTTACAGTCCTGCACGGGGATGCATGGAGATCAATACCTGCTCTTTCTTTTCTTGTAGGGCATGACTCTCCTTAGAGAATATGTTCACATTCCTTTTTTACCTGGTCCTATTCTTTTTGAAATTCTTCTATGATTCCGTATACCTTGATGTGGGCATTCCTTTTTAAAATTTCCCATCTTCTGTGTCATGCTTTTGTGTTGTTTTTGGTGCATGGGAATCCATTCTCCTTGCACTCATACACAGCCCACAGACGTGGCAGAAACAACAGTAGTGACGGAGTAGTGACACTGTTGTATAATGCCTTCTTATCACCCACATAACGTTATTATTTTCAAACCAGTTTATAACTTTTCTGTCTTCTTTAGACAAATGTGCCTTCAGTTCATTAAAAGCTCCTGGAATTTTATTAGCTGGAAGAAACACCAATACAGACAAATTATATATAGATAATTATAAATATATAAATTATATATAGATATATAAATTATATATAATATATTATATATAGATATATAAATATATACATTATATAGATATATAAATTATATATAATATATATTAAATAGATATAGATATATAGATATCTATATATCTCTATATATAGATATCTATATATATAGACATCTATATATATATAGACACAGACACACACACACATATATATGTATATATATAAATATATGTGTGTATTATATATATACACACACATACATACCTACATACATACGTACACGGGATCTTACTAAGTTGCTGAGGGTATCAGTAAGTTGCTGAGGCTAGCTTTGAACCTATGATCCTGTTGTCTCAGCTTCCCAAGTACTGGGATTACAGGCGTGCTCCGCCATGCCTGGATGCTTCTTCTTCTTCTTCTTCTTCTTATTATTATTATTATTATTGGTGGTGGTACTGATGATTGAACCCAAGGATGCTCTACCACTGAGCTACATCCCTAGCCCTTTTCATTTTTTATTTTGAGAGAGGGCCTTACTAAGTTGCCCAGGCTGGCCTTGAACTTGAAATCCTGGTGACTCTGCCTCCCTAGTAGCTGGGATTACATGGGTGCATCACCATGCTTGACTGATTTTGAGGATTTCAGATTTCAGGGATTTTGAAACATTCTGGATTATGGCATTCAGGACTGTGTCTTTTATGATTCTGATCAGCACCACACACTTCCTTAGACTGCAGATATTTTAGCCTCTAAACTACACATGATTTCAGTTTTTTTTTTTTCTCTAGTGGCCTGGATGATAGCTGGGACTCTGAATGGATTCAGTGCATCTGGCAAATAAGTGTACTTATGGAAAGTGATGGTTAGAAGTTGCTAGAAAACTTGGACATGACTACCTGCAAGCAAGTTAAAATGTTCCACAAGGAGACAAGATACATCCCAGAATTGCCCAGCAAAAAAAGGAGCGCGAAGGCGTTAGAGCCTTCTCAGGCATCTGTTCTGGTGGCAACAGGGCCAGCTCCGTGGATGCAGCCCTCTCAGGGCTCCACACCTGGCTTGGAACTCTGCTCCTGCCATCTTGAAATTCTCCAGTTTTGAACAAGGGTTCCTGCCTTTTTATTTTGCGCTGGGTCCTGCAGATGATCTCTCTGGTCTTGGATCCTATGGAGGAAGCTGTTTCAAGATTCAGAAGAGTTCTTGAGAACCAGTGAACACTGCCCCTTGTTGACAACCTGGAGATTAACAATGGAAGGAGACATGATGACCTGTGCTGTGTCCCTCCTGAGGTCACAGGCCCTGGGACTTTCTTCTCTCCCTAGGAACAGTTCTGTGCCTCTGGATAGCTGGAGGGGATAGAGGTAAGGTGCTGCCCTGGTTTGTTAGGGCTGTCCAGACACAATACCACAGACGATGGTTTAAGCGGCAGAAATGTACTGGCTCACGGTTCTGGAGGCTGGAAGTCCAAGAGGAGGCTGTCAGAAGAGTCACGTGGGAGGATTGTTTCACGCCTCTCTCCTGGCTTCTAGGGACCTCTGGTGTTGCTCGGCTTGCAGCTAGCCTCCTGCCTGTGCTTTTACATCTCTGTGTATCTGTCTTCGTGTCCACATTTCTCCTTTTATAAGAACGCCACTCATGTTGGATTTGGGCCTACTGTCACCACCTCATTTTAACTCAACTTCTAAATCAGGTCACATTGTGAGACACTAAGGGTTTGGATTTATCATGTGATGTTTTTTGAAGGGAGCACAGTTCAACCCATAATGGTTGATCTTTGTCATACATAGTCATTGTTATTATGTTTATATAAATTTCTCACTTAGATGAGATTGAATTAAATATTTCATTTTTCTGGGGCATTATGAAGGAGCCATGACTTCCCTATGCCTTTCTCTTAGAATCATACTATTCCGAGGGTGTGAAAGACTCCTCTCTCTCATCACGTGCAGATGTCACAACAGTCCCTCTGCAACCATTCTTGCCCTCTGCTAAAGGAAACTCAAGCCATCCTGGCTGTAATCCCAGTACTTGGGACGCCGAGACAGGAGGATCACAGGTTCGCGGCCAGCCTCAGCAATTTAGCAAGGACCTCAGCAACTTAGTGAGACCCTGTTTCCAAATAAAAAAATACAATAGGGCTGGGGGTGTAGCTCAGAGGTAGGATGCCCCTGGGTTCAATCTATCTCCAGTACCAAAAAAAAAAAAGAGAGGAAACTCAAAGGTCAGGTCGAGTCCCTGGCTCTCGTGGTTCCGCCACATAAGAAGCACAGCCTCCTGGGACTAGACAGGCCCCTAAGGGCAACTTAATATGATAGCTTTATTTTCCTAATGAAGAAATCCAGGCCCAAGAAGTTAAAATAATTTGCCTCAGAGTGCTCAGCTAAGTGAGATAAAGCCTTGTCATTTAACTCTGAATATAGAAGCTTCTTAGTAGGTCATAGTTTTCACACATATGAATAAATATTTTAAAATCTTTAAGTCAGAAGAGTTCTCAGATACCCACCACTCGCCTTCCCCCACCGATGCTACGATGCAGGCAAGTGCCATGGACGCTCGTGGGAGCCATGGGGATGGCGGAGGCGAGCCTAGCAGACCAGAATGGTCAGCCAACCAAAGAACGCTGGGTTTTCCTACGAAGAGTGGAACAGAGCGAAGGACTCTCAGTCAGGCTGCGCACTGCCCTGTGGAGTTGCGTGCTCACCTTCCCAAATCTTCTGATATTTAAAGGAAACCCAAGAATCCGGGTTTCATTGAGAACTTTCTAAATCTTAAGTGAGGTGAGGAATCTACCCTCTCACCCCGAATGTTAAGAAACACTTTGTAAACCAGACCAAGTCCTCTAGGGTGCAGGGCCCCGCTGAAGTCTCTGATTCATACCCTCCTCGCTCTCTTTACTTAGCCAATAATCCCTTCACCTTGGATGTTGCTAGATTGGAGAGCACAAAGACTTCTCTCAGAAACAAATGTGATCACCTTTGTTCCTCAAGGTTTTGTTTTATGTGTGTGTGTGTGTATGGTATATATATATATTAGGATTTTCACACTCCTAGTACATATGCTGCTGTTAATTTTCCGGGTGAGTGTGTAATAGTAGCAAAGCTTGTACAGTTTGATAATTAATGGGGCTAAATAATTTGTCATCTTAGTGCTTGAATTTCTCAAAATATGGAAAAGATTTTGTGAAGAGGACATAAATTTCAGTTTGGGTGATGGCTAAAGAACTTAACTTCTTGAATAAAAACATCCAGGTCAAGTATTTTAGGGCATGGAGTGGTCTAGCACTGTGGTATTATTTGTACAGGGGGGTTTTCATAAAATAGTCACAACTCCAGGCTTGATGTACTTTTTTGTCTTAATTTTTTGGGCAGGATGATTTATTTATTTGTTTATTTGGTACTGGGGATTGAACCCAGGCACTTTCTATCTCTAAGCTACATACATCCCAGCCTTTTTTTTTTTTTTTTTTTTTTTGCGGTACCGGGGATTGAACCCAGGGGCTTTCTACCTCCGTGCTACACCCCCAGCCCTATTTTTTTATACTTTATTTTGAAACCAGGTCTCACGAAGTTGCGTAGGGCCTCACTAAGTAGAGAAAGAGAGAGAGAGATAGCGAGAGAGAGAGAGAGAGCTGAGGCTAGCCGCGAACCCGGATCCTCCGGTCTCCGCCTCCCAAAGTACTGGGATTGCAAGCGTGTGCCACCAAACCCGGCCATCCCAGCCTTTTTATTTATTATTTTGAGACAGGGCCTTGCTAAGTTGCTGAAGCTGTCCTCGAATCTGTGATCCTCCTGTGTTAGCCTCCCAAGTACTGGGATTCTAAGCATGTGCCACCACGCCCAGCTAGAGTGATTTTTTTTGTCTAATTTTATTGACCAAGACTGGGTGATAAATCTATCTTTCCTTTAAAGAACAAGCTGATCCCTCGTCCTCGCTCAAAAGTCTATCTCTTTTACATTCATTCAAGGATCCTTTAGCTTCCCCTAAACTTTTCACCTTGTTAATGCCTTGCTTCTCTGGTTTGTGTTTCAGAGACAAAGGAGGCCTGGGGTGAGTTTCCCGATATGGAAAGAGGAGGGACTTTGGCCTCTGAAACGCTTCATGCAAAGGTTGGTGTTTCCGAGACCACTTAGCACGGATTCTCTTCTTTCTTTCCCCCATTTGGCACGCAGGCGCTCGGGTGGTGTTTTTCATTCTTCACAGTACAGAAATTGTGGGAAAGACAATAGGCTTGTTTCTAATTTGGTGTTTCCGAAAGCTTGGCAAAATAGAAATAAGACTGCATTCAAAAGTTGAAAAAGAGCGTGTAAATAGCAATAACCGAAATTTGTGATTAAACAATTAACAAAAAAGAACCCTACGAAGTCATTAAAAGTATAAAGAGGGAGGCGCTTCCGGCTTTGTCATTACGGGCTTGAGCTGTTATTATTTAACATTGATTGAGCACCAGCCACATGGAGCCATCATTCTGTGAAAGGCAGAGTTGGAAACAGTCACTTCCCGGTGGTATTCTGACTAGAGCCGGCGAGAAAACCCAAAAAAAGTGTTAGGTAGCATCAGCTGGTGCATGCCTGTAATCCCAGTACTTGGGAGGCTGAGACTGGAGGATCGCAGGTTTGAGACAGTTTAGGGAGGCTTTTAGGGAGGTTTTCAGCAACTTAGCAAGACCCTCTTTCAAAACAAAAAATAGGGCTGAGCGTGTAGCTCAGAGGTAGAACAAAGCTGGGCTTGGTGGCGCACGCCTGTAATTCCAGTACTTGGGAGGCTGAGACCAGAGGATCTTAGGTTCAAGGTCAGCCTCCGCAACTTAATGAGACCCTCAGAAGCTTAATTAGACCCTGTTTAAACGTAAAAGATAAAAAGGGCTGGGGGTGTAGCCCAGAGGTAGAACCCGCCTGAGTTCAATCCCTAGTATAGAAAAAGAAAAAGAAAAGAATTATGGAATCAAGGGAGGGAATAAAGACAACGTGGACATTGAGGACTACAGAAGGAGAATATAAGTTTTGGAGCAAAACCAACCAACCAACCAACCAACCAACTCAAGTTTGAATCTTGTCTTCTCTCCAATTATCTCAGGACTATGGGCAAATTATTCGATTTCCCCCATCCTTCCTATCTTCATCTTTAAAAGGGGAGTCATATGATAATTGTAACATAGTTTTAGTGATACTTGAATAGTCACACAAAGTACAAGAACTTTCTAAATACTCAGGAAGAGGTGGCCATTTTATTATGATTATTATTGCTGGCGGTCTTCCTTTATAACCACCCCATTGTTTTACAATATTGATGAATTCGGAGAATATTTAAATGTTATAGAGAATTTGAAAAAGAGGCATTTAAAGGGATCAGGGAGAAGTGTACCAGTCAGTTAGGATTATGTTATTTCATTTGGCTTGAAGCCAAGCAAACGTTCAGCTGCCAGTTAAAAATGTACCACCTGCCTTCACCCTCGCCTTAATATATTCTTTAAAGTAGCATGGTGGAAGTTATCCAGCTACACTCAGAGCATGCCTTTTAATTTGCAGTTTTGAGCATCCAGATTCTTGAAGGAAGCCCAGCTTCAGTCTGATAAACAATGAAGGAATTTCAAGGCTCGCGCCCAACAGGTTTAAAGAGAATATTACTATAGACAAACGCGCCCATGACATATCTTGCTTAGGACTTCTCTGTGCTCATAGAGAAGGATGTCACTTCTCCCCATGTATACTAACCGATGCATGTTGGAGATTATATAAGAATGGAGCAGCAGAGATAAGCATATTTTCTTGAGAGAGATGAGACAAGTTAGGAGAGAACAGAGAACTTTAAAGGCGCACTACTGTAGTCAGGAATACATCTGATGTCCTGATGCAAAAACTGTGCCCTTTTGAAAGTACAAGTATCGTTTCGTAGTGTGCACTTCACCCAGCACATTTGCTATTTTATTTCAATGCACAGGATTAGCACTCCAAGTGGAGAGTGTTACAGATAAGAAATTACCTCAAGTGTGGAGTGTGCAGCTGTGATGGGGAAAGCTGAGGGAGTAGGAGTATCAGGTACTCACGAAGAGGCTTCGTCTCCCCATTCCAGTCAAAGGAAGGCAACCAGCAATACAGCAGCCTTCAAACAGACAAGAAAATGGAATGTGGCAACTTTTTGCAAATAAAGTAATTTTAAAAAAGAAATTAAAGTTAGCTAGTAAGCTACTTCGGCACATGGTAGGCACTCAAGAGACGGAAACTCATTTTTAGTAGACCCTGTTTTTTCAGAGATATGACATTACTGTTGGCTAATGGGATATTTGGGAGCATTTATTGAGCATCTATTAGGTACTATGTATATTCTGAAGAAAAAATTAACTTGCATCATTGCAGCTTGACAAGTGTCCTTTGAGGACTTGTCTTTTTCAGTGTCCTGTGATAGACTTTCTATAAAGTTCACACTAAGGTAAGCTTTACAATCTCTCTGCTAGCCAGCCTTCATCATTCATCTCTTCATTTCAAAATTCTACCAGGGGCTGAGTGTGGTGGCACATACCTCTAATCCCAGTACTTGGAAGGCTGAGACAGGAGGATCGCAGGTTTGAGACCAGCCTCAGCAACTTAGTGAGGCCCTCAGCAACCTAAAAAGGCCCTGTTTAAAAACAAACAAACAAACAAACAAAAAATTAAAAAGGGCTGGGGGTGTAGCTCGGAGGTAAAATGCCCCTGGGTTCAATCCCCAGTACTCCAGAAAAAAAAAAAGGTCTATCAGGGAGGGACATGTCAGACTGTCTAAATAAAAATAAGCAACCCAAACACAACCTAACAAGACCCTACCCCAAAACTAAGCCTTGGTAATGTGAGAGATTTGAGACTTGAGGATTTTCCATTAGGTCTTCTCATATCAGACACCTAACAGCTATTCCTTTCATTTTTGGGGATGGGGTCTTGGGGATTGAACCCAGGGCCTTGCACAAGTACATGCTAGGCAAACACTGTACCCTGAGCTACCTCCCCAGCCCGCGTTCCTTTCTATGCTTCTTCCACGTGAGATTTTTGTTGCTGTCTATTCTTCATCCCTCCCAATAAAATCTAGAATGCCCAAACAATGGGGTGTGGCCTCAGGAAGCTGCGTTTCTAACCAGCTGCTAGGTGGTAGAGGTTGCTGGTTCACAGATCAACTTTAAGTAGGAATAAGGACATCTGTTATTGCAGTATCTATTCAACTCAAGGCTTTTATTTTTTGGTACTGGGGATTGAACCCAGGGGAATTTTACCTCTGAGCTACACCTCCAGCCCTATTTTACTTTTTATTTGGAAACAGGGTCTTGCTAAGTTTCAGAGGGCCTCGCTAAGTTGCTGAGGCTGGCTTTGAACCTACGATCCTCCTGTCTCAGCCTCCCGAGTGCTGGGATTACAGGTGTGGGCTACCACATCTGGCTTCATAGGTTCTTGAGACTGCAAGTGATTCTGGGAGGTATTGAACCCTTCATATTTGTCATATGAATCATAACATAGCCATTTAAAATATATAGATGTAGAACTACAAAGTCTTTCGAGTAGGTAAAAGCTTTAAATCTCCATTTGTTTTGCTGATTTCCCTCAATTATTGTCCAAAATGTAAGTTTAAGATGGTAACAATGACAAAGTTTTATAACTCAGCCATCAGTTGTTACAAATAGATTTTCTATCCCAGGCTTATGAACCATATTGTTAATTGACAATTAAGAATGATGTGCATCTATTGGACTCGTTTTAATTAGTTCTTTCCCTTGGCTGATCAGTAAGTTTCAGGAGTGTGCACAAATGTCTATTTAGAGGGCTAAAGAATGTGTTCCTAGGTCTGATGATAAATTAGAAGGTCATAATGCCCAAAGGATATTTGTGCCCATTTTCTTTGAGAATTGTAAAGGAGCGTATTATTGTGGGATGGATAATGGTGGGTTCCTTCTACACTTTGCAATTTCATAGCAATGATACAGCTGTGTACTATGGGAAACCACCCAAACACTTGGCAGAAGTAGAATACCAATGGTTCATTTCTAATTAAACTTGTTTATTTTATTTTTTCTCAGGGTGTGGATGGTCTTATTTCAGGTTTGAGCTGTTTTTGAGCTACAAAGACTGAATGTGGGCAAAATATAAAGTCTGTGAGGAGAAGCTATTTGTAGTTTTTATTTATTTTCAAATATTTTTATTGGTGCCTTGTAACTGTACATTATAGTGAGATTCATAGTGATACATTTATATATGCACGTAACACTATTTGGTCTGTTTTCTTCTCGGTACCTCCTTTTTCCCTCCCCTCCCCTTCTCCCTCCTGCAACCCTCTCCCATGACTCTACTGGTCTCTTTCCTGATTTTCATGCGGTCTCTTCTCCTTCTTTTTTAAGAGAAGCTATTTTTAATGTTCCGGTCTCATTTTTTCCTGAATATTCTACTTCCTTCTCTTCATCCATCCCTGCCTATCAGACATTTATGTCCTTATCTTCTTTCCCTCCTATCTTTCATGCAAGATTCTTAGGGAAGACTCTGATGTCAGCAATTGGAAGTATACATATAAATCAATGTTGTTTTTCTCTAGCATATTTACATTTAGAATCTTATTTTGATTCTGGATGGGAAAGTGATGTCCCATTTATTGGGAAATTAGACATTAATGGGCTGATAGGACCAGAGGAAGACTTTAAGTTTCTGATTTAAGCACAGGCCATAGTGGATTATGAGTTTTTGAAGACTAAAATAGCCTTTCTGGTTGGCCTGGGAGTTCTTTGGGACTTGAATGACTTTATAATTAGGAGGCAAATGCTCGACACGGCGTGTCTGTGTTCGCCTAGGACCCTTTTCCTCTTCTACCCCCAAACCAACTTAAACTTGAGAAAGATGAGTCAGGTTTCGAGGTGAAAAGGAGTCATACTCCGTAGAACTTTGCAAAGATGCCTTTTCATTTTGCTATTTCCTCTCACTCCACTGTAGGCTCAGCTGTTATATCAGAAGATGGTGACAGAAGTAAGACGAAAAGGATAAAAAGAGAAAAAAACAGAGATACGGCAGGTTTTTGCTCATTCATTTATTCCATCAGCAAATATTTATAGAGCACTTAGAGCTAGATACTGTGTTGAGTACAAAGAATAGGTTTTTTTCCTTTTGAGAGGATAAACTAGCTTTTGACTTATCCTAAAATAATAAGACAGGATTTTAAAAACCATACACAACAAGTTTCCATGTGAACAAATACCTGGGCACCATGTTGCTTAGTCCCACAGGGCAGCTTTGTGTGTGTACCTCTGTAAATGGTTGCTACTACAGCTGTACAGTGCCCAACCTGCCCAGCATCTGAGGCAGCCCTGTGAAACCTACCTTAGGGACAATACAAAGAATGACTTTTTTTCTTCTAAGATATATTTTTCTTCTTTGGTATTATAATAACCAAATTCCCTCTCACTCTTGAACAAACAAATTGACAAAAATTCCAAGCTGACCCAGATGTTTCCAAAATGTTTTCTCTTTAAAGTTCCTTCTGCACTTCACTTGGGGGTTAGAAGCAATTTCTACTGATTCTAGCTTCTCCTTGTTAGAGGTTTTCAGGACTATCGAAAGGCAGGGGTAGCTCACTGACCGGATAGATCTGTGCAGCTCTCTCCTCTAGACGAAAATTACTCTTTTTGAGTCAAATATTTGGCTTCTCTTTATGCAAACTTGATTTTTTAAAAACACGTATTGAGCCAATAAGGCAGAAAAGATAGCAGACTCTGTAGTAATAGAAAACTAAAATTGTCACTGTCTTTTCATCATGCATTTTTTTTTTAAAAAAACACAGCAACTCCCAAATAAAGGTGGGTTATTTTACTAGGGCCGGTGCAAACACAGCCATCAAAGGGCTTCGTGAGCAATTAGTAATGTGAATGCAGCCATCACTTTCAGAGATGTGTACATATCTATCCAAGCAGAGGGGAAATCGTGTAATTAATTTTGAAGCTGTTATGATGTTTCAATTGATTTGGATCAGAAAAAGGAGAACAATTAAGAAGAATCAGAAAACAATATCCCTTTTAGTATTCTAAAGGGAAGAGAAAAATTAAATAGGAGTTTAATTGAAAATTCTGCTCTATATGAGGGAAATGGAAGGTTGTGTGCAAAGGAATCCTGACTTATTCTGGGAGCACTAATTTTGGACCAGCATCTTGGGCAATAAAAATCTACATTCTAAGTCACAAAGCCTTTGGTAGAATGGGAAGGTCAGGCCAGATGCTGGAATATTAAAATGGTATCAGGCACCCACTTAATCTAAAATTCTTGCTTGACTAGCAATCTTCTGGGATTTTTCTACTGGACAAATATTACTCATATAAATTTCCAGTGCAAGCCGGGCATAGTGGTGCACACCTGCAATCCTAGTACTTGGGAGGTTGAGATAGGAGTATCACAGGTTTGAGGACAACCTCAGCAATGTAGTGAGACTCTCAGTAAACTAGTGAAGTGCCAAGTTCGTGATCCCACCAAAGACCACCAGGAGCCGATTCCGATGCAAAGCACATGAGGGTCCTTTATTCAAGTTCGAGCTTGAGCTCCTGACGTGCACCAACGCAGTGGTCACAGAGAGAAGCCCCTTGCTCTCCGAGAACAAAGCTTTTATCCCTTAAGGAGGCAGCCCACCCCACGTTTACATTGATAGGTTAGTTTAAAATGTAAGCTTGTTTGCATTCCCTGGTTGGTTTAATTTTTTCGTCTTAGGTAGGGGTCATCATTAGGGAAGCATTAACCCTATATGGTGACATTTAAGCTGATTGGTTGGGCCCGCAGTACAGTACCTTTCTCAAGAATGTCCAGGATGGGTGGGGGGCCTGCTGACTCTGGTCAGAGTGGCCTCACCTGATTATCTGCAAATTCCAGACCCGGGTGTACTTGACACCGGTTGGCTGTTTCTAGGGGTTGCTAGGGGCAGGATCAGATTAGCACACTTAATGGTTTCTACAGGGTATGGGACAACAGGCTATAGAAACTTAACTTCTAGAAAAACAGATACTTAGGCCTATTTTACTTAAAGCCTTAACTAAAGCCTGTCATGGCGTCACTAGTGAGACCCTCTTTCAAAAAAATAAATAAATAAAAATAGAAAATAAAAAGGGATGGGGTTGTAGCTCAGAGGTAGAATGCCCCTGGGTTCAATCCCTAGTACCAAACAACAACAACAACAAAAATCCCAGTGCAAACTATGAAACATTGTCATTATTTTAGACTTTTTGTAGGATATTTTACCTTCTTCATGTGAACCTTTAACTATGAAGTTGGAACATATATGTCTGCCTTCATAGCCTAGACCCCTTTGAAAATGCCATAACTTGTTTGCTTAACAGAAAAAGCATATTGATATATTTCCAGGCTAATGATAGATATAAAGTAAAAATCTGAAAAAATACACTTTAAAGTTTTCAAAACAATCTTGCTTATAATAGCTAAGAATTACATGGCCATAAAAATTGCATTGTCTGTGTATATATTTATCAATTACTCATTACTCAATTAATTATGTATTAGGTGTCTACTCTGTTTATAACCTTACTTCCTGTTGCTGCTTCTTCCATTATTACTTGGAAAAATGGTAGGGGTTTTGGGCTCACTGTGCTCATAATTCTCTTGTGAGCACAGATATTCAGGAAAACCAACTGCGTTATATTGGAATCCCCAAAGCCATGTTCCTTGGAATTTTACTTGAGTGGACACAATAGAGACAAAACACATACTATATCAACCATAGGATCTATTGCTTAACAGTTTGATTTAAAAACAATGACATGGCTGGGAGTGAAGGTTCACACCTCTAATCTCAGTACTTAGGAGGCTGAGACAGGAGGATCGCAGGTTCGCGGCCAGCCTCAGTAACTTAGTGAGGCCCTCAGCAACTTAGCAAGACCCTGTTTCAAAATTAAAAAAAAAATAGGGCTGGGGGTGTAGCTCAGAGGTAGAACACCCTTGGGTTCAGTTTCTAGTATTGTAAAAACAGCAAGCCTATAATCTCAGTACTTGGGGGATGAGACAGGAGGATCTCTGGTTCAAGATCAGCCTTAGCAACTTCATGAGACCCTGTTTCAAAATAAAAAAATAAAAAGGGCTGGGAGTGCCAGGTGTGGTGGCGCACGCTTGTAATCCCAGTACTTTGGGAGGCGGAGACTGGAGGATCCGGGTTCGCAGCCAGCCTCAGCTCTCTCTCTTTCTCCCTGTCTCTCTCTCTCTCTCTCTCTCTCTCTCTACCTAGTGAGGCCCTCCACAACTTCGTGAGACCCGGTTTCAAAATAAAGTATAAAAAAATAGGGCCGGGGCGTAGCGCAGAGGTAGAACGCCCCTGCGTTCAATCCCCGGTACCAAAAAAAAAAAAAAAAGGGCTGGGAGTGTAGCTAGGAGGCAGAATGCCACTGGGTTCAATCCCCAGTACCAAACCAAACAAAAACAACAACAACAACAACAAAACAACATGTCTGTAAATTGTGGCAGAATTTTTGTCTTAAAAAGAGACTGAAATTAATATTCAATACATTTTGTTCAAATTGTATAATTCATTTTCTTCTGATAAGTATAGTATGGCCTAAAATCTTCTCATGAGCCCATTTATTGTAATGAATTTTTTGCCAATCATTTAAGAAAATTGGATCAAAAGAAAAGAAGTGGATAAAAAGTCCTATTTTATGGAAACAATTATTTCTGACCTCTGGTTAGATAGACTTATAGCCAGACAACAGAATAATTCTTCTTCTTCTTCTTCTCCTTCTCCTTCTCCTCCTCCTCCTCCTCCT
>PVJS01018169.1:0-11592 GCA_004027185.1 Glis glis | reverse complement strand
CTTCTTCTTATTTTTGTGAGTTTTGGTTTCCTTGAAGTTAAGGTACTCATCCTCTTGGGAGGGATCACTTCAGGCAGGCCAGACAAGATGAAGAGTTACTTTTACCCTTAAAATGTTATTTGCTAAGTTCATTATACAGAATGAAGCAATAGGTCCAGGTTGATGGTTAAAATATGCAAAATGAGCTGAGCATGGTGGCTCACACTTATCATCCCCATACTTGGGAGGCCAAGACAGGAGGATCTTAGGTTTGCTGCAGGCCTGAGCAACTTAGTGAGACTTTGTTTCAAAATAAAATATAAAATAGGGCTGAGGGTGTAGCTAAGAGGTAAAATGCCCCAGAGTTCGATCCCCAGTAACCAACACACACACACACACACACACACACACACACACACACACACACACACACACACTGATATCTCTTTCATTACTATGTATTAGAACGTGTCAGGCGAAAGTTCAGTCTTATTCATCCTGCTTTAAGGGCTGAGTAAACTTCAGGCTAATGGAACATGGTGCTGGTGAGTGCAGCCTCCCTCCTCTCTTCCCCCGCCTTCCTTTTTCTCCCTTTAATGCCCCAAAGAAAACAGTCAGCTAGGAAAGGCTCGTGGTGCATTTTGGGAACATTTCACGAGCTTTCATGCAATCTTACCAACTCCTTCACTGTAGGATGGAAAGAATGTGAACCAGCAAAAGCCACTCGGCCTGTGCAATCTAGATTCCTGTGATACTCTTTGACAAACTTGAGCTGCTCTTGTATTTTTGTTTCATCAAGTCAACCTCTTTTTCTTTCTATCTCAGAATTGGATTCTCTGCACTTCTTTCCTAGGTACCCTACAGAGAGATGCTTTTTTTTTTATCTTTCTTGAAAGTAAGTGTCTGGTTCCATGGTTGCCATTTATTTTGTTATTGTGCAAGACTTACTCCTTGGGCCCTTTCTTCTCTGGGATGTAGCTGCTATGGGGACGATGTTTGCGTTTCAATCTGGTGTTAATATATCAAGGTAGCCTGGAGACTAAATTGCAATCCCTTCAAAGCACAGTGCCCCATTTTGAGAAGGGCAAGCTTGGGATTCCTCTAATTACATAGTAAAAGGGATTTTCGGTTGAGGGAGCTGGGGAACCCCATGTTTCTTCCCTCCAGCCATCCCCTCCTTTCCTGCTCCTCATTGGATAATCATGCGAATATACTGCAAAGGCCTTCTTACCTGGTCGCTAAGGCCTCTGTTTCCTTGGCAACTAAACTTTTCAGAGATTATAGTGAAAATGTTTTCTTCAGCCCTGGAGCTGTGTTAATACTTTCAAATGTCAGGAAAAAAAGATTCCATCCTCCCCTGGGTGCTGGTGTGAATGGGGGCAAGAGATACTATTTACAAACATGTTTAGGAGATTCTTTACCAGACACCACCTTCGAAATATGCACATACATGTTTTAAAAAATCAAAAGAAGGTAAATAAGGTGTGGAAATTAAGCAGAGGGAGCCTAAGGAGGGTATGGGTCATTGGGGTAATAAGAATGTCTTGGGTATAGGGCATTCGTATTTCCTCTACTTACCCATTTTATTTTGTTTATTTTATTTTTTGTGGTACTGGCGATTGAACCAGGGGTATTCTACCTCCAAGTTATATCCCCAGGCGTTTTTATTTTTTGTTTTGAAACAGGGTCTTGCTAGGTTGCTGAGAGTCTTGCTACGTTGCTGAGGCTGTCCTCCAACTTGCAATCCTCCTGTCTCAGCCTCCCAAGAACTGGGATTACAGGAATGTGCCACCATATCAGGTCACAAGAATAGTCACACTGATTTTCATATTGAGTATGTGAAGAAAATGCGGCTTTAAACATTTCCTTATTGCTGGGCGTGGTGGCGCATGCTTGTAATCCCAGTACTTTGGGAGGCGGAGACCGGAGGATCCGGGTTCGCGGCCAGCCTCAGCTCTCTCTCTCTCTCTCTCTCCCTGTTTCTCTCTCTCTCTCTACTTAGTAAGGCCCTCTGCAACTTCATGAGACCCGGTTTCAAAATAAAGTATAAACAATAGGGCCGGGGGTGTAGCGCGGAGGTAGAATGCCCCTGGGTTCAATCCCCAGTACCGCAAAAAAAAAAAAAATTCCTTATTAATGATTAGATTTTCCTCAGGATCCTTCATCTTCCAAATATCAGTGATATCGGGTTATCTTTAACTGATCCACAATTTGAACCATTTTCTTTAAGTAACATGATAGCATGGAGATAATGTTTTTTGAAACTCTTCTCCAACCCTTGGACCCCAAACCATTTTCCCCCAATAGAACCTCTAGGTTTAGGAGAGGGAATTGTCTTCTCATGGCAATGAGGAAGTAGATTCTCAGGACTTTTGTAATCACTTTCTTTTCCCTGAATGGTGACAGCTGAGGAGTGATTGATCCCATCTCTGCTTGCATCTACTGCTGAAGGATATCCCACATCTGCCTGGGGGTCTCCAGTCTTTCCTGGTCTAGTTAGAGCACAGTGGTTCCCTCTTGCTGATTTGGTACCGTCTGCACACTCCCTGGGGCTGTGGATACTCCTGAGGGACCATGACGCATCCAAAACTTCAGGCCCAAACATCTGCCTTATGGTCTAAAGCTTCATGTCCTCGCCCTGTTTTTCCTGCCATGATAACCTAGCTGGACCCTAACTGACATCCCTGTTCCCTCAGACCTAAGCAGACATGTGAGTCTCCTCCCTCAGTCCCTGCCCATGAGAATTAAGGCTGACTCGGGAGAACATAACTGTAACCCTGCCTCTACTGAAGCCCTCCTCCACCAGCAAGACCTCTTTTACATGGCTGATCCCAGGTGGCGAGCCTCCTTTCAGAGACCCAACTGGGAATTAGGGCTGTGTTCAGCCCTAATGTCTGTGTTCAGCCCTGATGTCTGTTCATCTCAACTTTGTCTGTTGTACCATACTTGCCTGCAGCTCCCACCCACACACTCTTATGGGTGGATAACCAAGAAGTTCTTCCAATCCATCCTTCTACCTTCATGCTTCTCTACATAATCCCATGTCTCAGAGGAACTAGATTCTCTTCTATTTCCCCTTTTTATCTGTCTCAGCCTTTTTACACCTTATAAGTTTTTTTTCTATCTACACCTTTATGTTTAAGTTTTAATGGTGAACAAATTATGGGAGGTCTGGGAGTGTGGTGTTAAATGGACATTTCCCAATCAAGGCCAAGACCAGAAGGTTTTCAAGTACTGTACCCAGGGAGCGTTGGGTGCAACTGAGATCATTACTTGAGAGCATCCTGGGAAGGCAGGTGCAGAGAGAGCAAAAGGAGGCCGCAGCAGTGGTGAAGGGAGGATGCATCTTTGGATGGAGGAAGAGGTTCAAACAGCAGGGATCAATAGGGGTGGGAGAATCCCACAGGACAGTGAGTGGGAAGAGGAGACCTCAGGGTTTCCTTAGGGCCGTCTGGGAATATGCTGAGTAGAGAAGAAGGAACATAGGAGGGAAGATAATGCCAGCGATAGGGAGGTCGGGCTGGATTTTAAGTCAGAAGGTAGAGGCTGCTGCAGATCGGGAAGCAAAAGTCAAGAAGCAAGGAGGTCTGGGAATAGTTGAGGCAGTCAGGTGGGAGCCAACGGGCCAAGATATGAAGAGAGATATTCTTTACAACTGGGTGTGCAGAAGGCGTTTGGTTATTGTGGGACTTGTGACATCTCTTCCTAGGATAACTCCTTGAAAAAATAGACAGGACATGCCAGATCCCAAAATATCCCTCTTATCATCAGCACTGCCTACGGGGTCCATTAAAAATGAATTTCTACACCAATAAAAGTACAAAAATATGGAAAGATGGTGCACACTCTGTTATGTATCAAATATGACATAATGAAAACTTTAAGTATAAATAAATGGTAACATATAAAGATAAAGGTTTCTGAGATCACATAAAAAAACAATGACTTTCTAGCTAGGTGGTGGTACATGCCTGTAATCCCAGTACTTGGGAACTGAGACAGGAGGATAACAGGTTCGAGGTCAGCCTCAGCAATTTAGTGAGAACCTCAGCAACTTAGCAAGACCCTATTTCCAAATAAAAATAAAAAGGGCTGAAGGTGTAGCTCAGAGGTAGAATGCCCCTGGGTTCAATCCCCAGCACTGAGAGACAAAGAGAGAGAGAGAGAGAGAGAGAGAATTTCTATTATCACTGTGCCATTTTGCTCTCAGTCTGGTCCACTCAAGCAGGTCCACATTTGTCACCCCTGCAAATCCTAATGTGGACAAACAAACCATCTTCTTCCTTATGCATCCCATCAGAATGCCATGACTGATACTTATCAGACCCTTAAAACGTATCTATCAATGAATGAATTGACGGATGAATGAATGGCTCCACCGAGTTCTTAAGGAACAGACGTCTCTAGCCCAACTAAATTAATCCTTCAATAGTATTTAAGTGTGTGCTCCATTCATCCTCAGTTGAGAAAGGAGTTGATAAGCACCAGATCATTTAGGTAAATTAGTCAAAGGAAAAAAATTCAAAAGGCAGAAAATATTCTAGAAGCGGCCTGTTAAGACACCCCTGTGAGGTTCCTTATTACCTTACCAGGAAAATAACAGGCCATCATCAATACAGATAATTGCTGAAGCGCATTGATAGAAAAGGTACCTTAATTAAAGATTCTATTGGAAACATATGTGAACCAATCCAATTTCTAGGCCACAGGGCAATAATAACCTTCGTATCTAATATGTTTCTTATTTTTATGAGCATTTAGTGTTTGGAGCAATACTGTCTAATTGGACCAAGCACAAGGGAAAAGGACATTAATGCTATTTGCTCTGGGTTTGATATGGCCTTTGAATGGGAACTTGATCGCAGAGCACGAGTATGTAAACCTCCCATACAATCCAACTTCTAGGACATGGGAACACAGATAGGAAGTCCTGGCCACGTTGACTGGACATAGACATGCGTGTCATTGATATGTTGGTACTTGGGTTGGTGCTGACTAAGATTCTCTTGTTGTCCAAATGTCTCCCCAGACTGAAGAGATTCTTTCCCAAGCCACTGAATCTCAAAAGAAAGTAAAAAAAAAAGTAGAACTTAAAATACAAAATACATAGAACAATCTTTAAGGAGAAAACTGAAATTGCCATTAGAAGTAATGGAGTATAAATCCTGAAAAATGTGCAAATTCTGCATGCACATAAAATATTAAGCCTTGAAATAAGAATGGTTGATGCTCTGAATTTTGGCTTACATCAATGTATCTGTGGATTAAGTTTTTTTTTCTGAAATCTTTACTGAGTTTATGTGTTTGAAATGAAGAAGAAAACCCTTCTAATTTGAAACCATAAATGGTTTGTTCATAGAGTATTTGTTGTATGTTCAATAAATAGTTCTTATTGCGATTCAGGATACGTTAACCATTGGATAGGACAGTAGCTACTATGTGGTTTATCTTTTTATACTGATTACTGATAGACAAAAGAAATTATCTATACTATTTTTCCACTGTATTCTTTTATAACATTTCATTAAAAACATATTGCTATTAAATGATTTGGTGAACCAAACGATGGACTTATATTGATTGAATATATTCTTTTTGTACTGATTGAATATATTCTTTTTATACTGGGGATTGAGCCCATAGACATTCTACCTCTGAACTATGTCTCCATCCCTTTTTATTTTTTATTTTGAAACAGGGTCTCACTAAATTGTGAGGCTGGCCTCAAACCTGTAATCCTCCTGTCTCAACCTCCCAAGAACTGGGATTACAGGCAACTGGATATATATTCTATGGCCTATGTTAGTTTTCAATAGCAATGCAACCAAACCAATGGGCACTTTCTGGAGAAATATCCTTTAGCAAAATAATTCAATTCATCTCTTTATAACAATTGTATATTAAACTTGATACAATATTCTCTCTAATCTGTTTGCTTTTATTAATGGTAAAACTCAGTTGTGAACATAAGACAGTTTCCCCTTGAATACTCTCACCCATGGTCTGTTTTTCTCTCCACCATCTTTGCCAGTTGACTGTATTTTTTCTCTCTTTGTCTTCTTTTATCCTCATTTTTGTTGACATCTGTGATATTGAGCAGGACTAGAGTGGCAAATCGGGATTAGCAGGATTGATATCTCCACCTTGGGGTTCAAGCTTGAGGATTTCGAGGGTGGGAGCCAGACGACCCATGTAGTCTAAGCAAGTGGCCTTCCAAGCAAAGCCCACTGAGCCTGTGTTTTGTGCTGCTATGACAGAATACCTAACACTGGGTAACATAAAGAACAGAACTTTATTTCTCTCAGTTCTGGAACCTAGGACATCCCAGATCAAGGTGCGAACCTCTGGTGAGGGCTTTCTTCTTGTGTCCTCATATGGTGAAAGATGCAAGGGCAAGAAAGTACCAACTCCCTCCATCATGCCCCTTATAAGGTCACCTGGTCTTATGTACAAGGAAACACCCTCATGACCCAATTGCCCCTTGAAGGCCCTGGCTCTCCGTCCTATCACAGTGGCAACACCTGAACTTTAGAGGAGACATTCAGACCATAGCAGAATCCTTGAATGTTACTTGAGAGGTATGAGGTGTCATTATGTGATGTCAGTAAGGTGACTCTACAAGTGGAGAGGCGATTGAGATTGAGTCTTTGCTGATAGGACCTACTTGATAATTCCTTTAGCTGTGGTTAATTAAGAGACACTTGTTATTTGTGGCCAACTTTAACATTATCCATCATGAGATATCCTAATGTCAAATTCTCTTTGACTTTTTTTCTGATACCCTTTAATTATTTACCAGAGTAGAGATGTTTCAGGGCATGGAAGGGCGGGTGGGGGGAAGAGAGCTGACATATGTGAACAAGTGAGTAATTTATAATGGAACTAAAATATTTATAAAATGACAACTCAGATACTTCAATTAACACCATCCATTCTGTTTCTATTTCAAATAGTAAACTGAAGCCTCTGAATAATGTTTGTTTGGCAGTGAATGATGCATTTCTGAGCTGAGCAGGCCAATTAGAAGTCACTACCTTTGTGCTCAGTTGATCTCTGCAGATTTGGAGGAGGAAATGGACATTTTATTATACATCAGCAAAAATAGCAAAAAAATGGGAACTCTTTTTAGTGGATTCATTTTCTAAGCCAATGATTCTTCAGTGTTTCCAGGGAGACAGGTCAATGATTTAACTTGGGTATTTGACAGTATTTCTCACTGGTTTGTTAGTTTTTCTTTCTTTTCTTTTTTTGGCAGGAGTGGGGGGGTTCTCAGATTCACGTAATTGGATGAGTCATAATCCTTAGTTCATGATATATTTTTATAATTGGTTCTTGCATGGCTTGGTTTGATTTACTTTATGCAGTTAGTTAATTATTTCAGATATATAATTAGTACTTGCATAAACTTCAAACGAAACAAAAGCTAAACCTTGATAATAACCTACATCTCACTCTTTACCCTCCCACCAACTTTCTCCTGGTTGGAGGGGAAATCGGAAGTGAGAAAGAATAAATGACTTGCCCAAGGTCACCAAGTGGGTAAGGGAAGAGTTGTACTTCAAAATGTGTTCTAATCTTCTAACTATTAACCATAGGATGAGAAAAAAAAAAGAAAGAAAAAGAAAAGCCTCATGGAAGAGACATCTTATCTCATTGTCAGCAGATTAATTATCTACAAGGGTAAAAATGAAAAATACTGGAGAATTATGTGAGTGATGTGCATTTTTTGCAGTCATGAAACCTTAGTTAGCTGTAGAGGCAAGATTGACAGTAGGAAAAGGTGATAATATATAAGCCCGAGCACCTATCAAGCCATCTGTACCTACACTGGTGTACTGGTTACATCGCTAGGTTTTCTTAAACCATTAAACTCGTATGCTTCATTTGTGTATGCTAAACCTTCCATAATTATGCGCCACTGAGGGTTTAAAAAGTTATCACAAAGTGCCTCCTCATACATGTCTATCTAAGCAACATCATCTCCCTCAATATACTCACCTTACAAGACTTGGTGCTTGCTATAATAATGCCACCAATTTCTTGAAATGTGTTGGGAGCTCGTTTTAATTGGGCTTCCACTCACTGCCATCTTAAGACATGCCTAAGAAAACCAGTTATCATTATTTCGGTGCTCCACCTCCATACTCCACCACCACTCGAAGACCAATCATCATTCATTATTATACCAGTCTGGATGTTTAGCTGCAAGCAACAGAAACTGAGTCTTACTGATGTGAGTGGAAAAGGAATGTGCTGATGGAAAACTAGGTAGTGTCTGCCGGGCATGGTGGCGCACGCTTGTAATCCCAGTACTTTGGGAGGCGGAGACCGGAGGATCTGGGTTCGCGGCCAGCCTCAGCTCTCTCTCTCTCTACTTAGTGAGGCCCTCCACAACTTCGTGAGACCCGGTTTTAAAATAAAATATAAAAAATAGGGCCGGGGGTGTAGCACGGAGGTAGAATGCCCCTGGGTTCAATCCCTGGTAAAAACTAGGTAGTGCACAGAATTTTTGGGAAAGCCGGTTAACAGGCAGATACTAAAGGCATCCATACATTTAGAGGAACAGCCCACACAGTTCCCATGACCACGTGCTGTAAAAGCACAACAGAGTCTGGAGAGAATGCCACTGCATCTGTTTTTGACACCATCTGCAAAGGACCCTGGCAGCTGACACTCACATCATCTATGTTGCTCACCGACACAGAAGACAGAAATAATTCTTCTCCACTATTCCATCTTCCTTGACCTGACAATTCTGGATTTAAAAACCTGGTTGGATTCATCTGATTGGCTTAAACTGTACCATGGTTTGTGACTTCTAGGAGAGCCAGAAAAAGAATTGTTTGGTTTTGTCACCTTCTTTAGTAGTCAGTGATTTCTCTTCTCAGATGGCAGAGAGAGCAAGACAGGCTCAAAAATATTCGTATTTCTCATCTAAAATATAGAGTTGTTTCTGATGGTTTCCTGGCTAAAGTCTGTATTTCCCAGCCCATCCTCCATCTAGATGTGTCCATGTGGCTAATCCTTAAGAATAGAATGGAATGGAAATGTGGATCAATGGCGAGGTTAAGGGTGGGTGGACTTTCCTCACTCTCTTTCTCCTTCTGTAGGACCTTCTATTGAAGATAGTAGAGCCCCAGCATGGAAGGAGTTTGGAACTCTGAAACAGAGTGGATGGCCAGATCAAACTAGCTTTGCGTTGTTGTGTGAATGAGATATAAACTTTCGAAATTTGTGTACTGTATTACAGTTGCTGTCATTATTAATTTGTCTCTGCTTCGCCCTTAGTCCTTGTTGGTACTAATTATTGCACTAGCTTGTGACACAATGATGCCTCTAGAGATGAAGGCATGAACGAAGTACTTCTGTAGTAGGAAAAGAATCAGTTGATCTTCACTTAAGGATGGAGATCCGGAAGAAAGCAGGCGACATCTATTAGAATGAGGCCAAATTCTCATTACCCTCATGTGGTGCACAGGGTGAGGGGCCCAGGCTCGGCAGTACATTCTCTTAGTTGTATCCTATGCTGCCTTTAACTCCAGTCCTTATATTTAATTATACCTAGACTCAATTCTTAGAATGACCTTGAATCTAATATCCATATATTTAAGAAATCGTCCAAACTGACATTTCCATACTCTAACATTTATAACAAATTCCTCAAAATATACCTTCAATCATGCAACATATCAGTATGTCAAGACTCTGAGGTTAGCACATTTTTACCTAACAAGGCTTGAATAGAAATGTTCGGAAGAAAAAGGAGATGATTCTTTTAGTTCTTGAAAAAGAAACTCCAGTGGAGCCAAGGAGGTGGTCTAGGGGAAGGAAGGGGTGAAGGATCAATGAAGGAATCGCTTCCATTGACATTATGTACATATGTGAGAATACCAATGCCAATCTCAATATCCTGTATGGATAGGGGGGAGTGGGGAGGGAGCCGAGGGAAAGCTCACCAAGTGCTGTGTGCATGTACGTCCCTATCACTATGAACTACATTATGATGTGAGACTATAAAGCACCAATAAAAGTATTTAAAAATAGAAAAAGAAACTTTATCCTCTGGTACATAAATTCAGCCTATAAAAAAATTCATTCTCTAACACACAGTCTTCCCTGTTACCCTTTACAAACCTTTCCTTCACAAAATCTTGAGACGCCTTTTTGCGACACAATTTTCTTTCATAAATCTTTTCCTGTTTTCATCATGGCCATATATCTTCTGCTAAGAAATGTGACTTGTGTGGAGCATGATGGTACACGCCTGTAATCCTAGTTCTTGGGAAGCTGAGAAAGGAGGATCTCAGGTTCCAGGCTAGCCTTAGCAACTTAGCAAGACCCTCAACATATTAGGAAGGCCCTGTTTCAAAATAAAAAGCAGGAAGGACTGGGGATGTAGTCAGAGATAGACACAACGCTTGTAATCCCAGTACTTGGGAGGCTGAGACCGGAGGATCCTGGTTCGCGGGCAGCCTCAGCTCCTTAGTGAGGCCATCTGCAACTTAGTGAGACCCTGTTTCAAAAATAAAGAATAAAAAATAGGGCTGGGGGTATAGCCCGGAGATAGAAGACCCCTGGGTTCAATCCCCAGTACCGCAAAAAAAAAAAAAAAAAAAAAAAAAAAAAAAAAAAAAAAAAAAAAAAAAGGAGAGAGAGAGAGAGAGAGAGAATGTCCCTGGGTTCAATCCCCAGTACAAAAAAAGAAAAAGAAAATGAAAAGAAAGAAATGAGGGGAAAAAAGGGGAAAGGAAAAAAAACGAAGAAGAAACATGACTTGTCAAGTCCCCAGAAGGCTCCAGATCAAGCATTTTCCCCAAACAACAAGCCTATGTACATAGACTGTTCCAACTACAGAGAATTCTCCTCCTGAGTTTCAAATTATAATGTCACTGGTCCCACTTAATGTTTCTTACTAACAGGGGAACTGAGATTTTTCTCCGAGATAATTCTAGTTAAACATACTTGCTGCATTTCACGCCGTCAGGAGAATATAGCGAACACACTCTACTTTCTTGTGGTAACATGGTAACATCTTCCAGGTGAGCAGCTGTGTTGGGAAAGGTGAAGGCGCTCTGGGGTTGACCACAAATCTTGGAGGTATTAGTGCACAGGTAAAATACACTCCAGAGGGATTACATTGATCACCAGAAGCCAAGAGCGTGCATCTTAGCACTATGGATAGGGGTGAATTATTTCCTAATAAATCAAAGACGGGGTCATTCTGTGCAGAGATAAGGGAACCTAGCTTATCTCCTTACCGTCCCCCAATCCTGTCGATATTTAAAATATAATTTTATGCCGGGTGTGGTGGCACATGCCTGAAATCCCAGTACTTGGGAGGCTGAGACAGGAGGATTGCAGGTTTGCGGCCAGACTCAGCAACTTTGTGAGGCCCTCTGCGACTTAGTGAGACCTTATGTTTAAAATAAAAAGCCGGGCGTGGTGGCGCATGCTTGTAATCCCAGTACTTTGGGAGGTGGAGACTGGAGGATCCAGGTTCGCGGCCAGCCTCAGTGCTCTCTCTCTCTCTCTCTCTCTCCCTGTCTCTCTCTCTCTCTACTTAGTGAGACCCTCCGCAACTTCATGAGACCCGGTTTCAAAATAAAGTATAAA
>PVJS01018168.1:5531-35333 GCA_004027185.1 Glis glis | reverse complement strand
GAGACAGGGAGAGAGAGAGAGACAGGGAGAGAGAGAGAGACAGGGAGAGAGAGAGAGAGTGCGCGCACGCATGCGTGCGCGAGCTGAGGCTGGCTGCGAACCCGGATCCTCCGGTCTCCACCTCCCAAAGTACTGGGATTACAAGCATGCACCACCACGCCCGGCCCCAGCCCGATTTTTTACCCTTTATTTTGAAACAGGGCCTCACTAAATTGCAGAAGGCCTCACAAGTTGTTGAGGCTGGCTGCGAACCAGTGATCCTCCTGTCTCAGCCTCCCCAGTACTGGGATTACAGGCATGCGTCACCATGCCCTACTTGAGAACATTTTTTTTGTGTGTGTGGTACCGGGGATTGAACGCAGGGGTGTTCTACCTCCCTATTTTTTATACTTTATTTTGAAACCGGGTCTCACGAAGTTGCGGAGGGCCTCACTAAGGAGAGAGAGAGAGAGAGAGAGAGAGAGCGAGAGAGCTGAGGCTGGCCGTGAACCCGGATCCTCCGGTCTCCGCCTCCCAAAGTACTGGGATTACAAGCGTGCGCCACCACGCCCGGCGAGAACATTTTTAATACATTGTTATTTACTCATCTGAATCCATGGCAAGAGACCTGCCCTCCTCTAAGGGAGATGCTGCTGTTGTGCCACTTTATAGCTAAGGAAAACAGAGCACAGAGAATCAAAGTGACTCGTCTATGCTAATAAGCGCCAGGGCTGTGCCGGGCGTGGTGGCACATGTTTGTAATCCCAGTACGTGGGAGGCTGAGACAGGAGGATCGCAGGTTCGAGGACAACCTTAGCAAGTAGTGAGACCCTCATCAACCTAGTGAGACCCTGTTTCCAAATAAAAATAAAATAGGGCTGGGGGTGTAGCTCAGAGGTAGAATGCCCCTGGGTTCCATTCTCAGTACCCCCCCCCCAAAAGTGCCAGCGTTGGGACTTAAATCCTGGCCTTTCCGACCACAGTATTAGCGCCACCTCCTGTCATGCCATCCCCACCCTGTGGTCCATGCTGAGGGGCACTGGGTGAGCAGAGGAACACTGCTGTGTGCCAGTGGGTCAGCTCATGGCTCTGAAGGGCAGACCTCCTGCGTTTGATGCTCACCTTCACTACTGGGATGCAAGTTTTGTGACCTTGACCCTGGCCGAGTCAGTTGACCCCTCTGTATTCCAGTGGGCTTGCCTGTGAAATGGGGGTAATCCTCGAACCTATCTCATAGGCTGATATTAAAGTGAAAATACAGCCGGGAGTGGTGGCGCACACCTGTAATGCCAATACTTGGGACGCTGAGACAGCAGGATCACAGGTTCAAGGCCAGACTCAGCAACATAGTGAGACCCTGTTTCAAAATACAAAATAAAAAGAGCTGCGGGGGGTTGTATAGCTCGGAGGTAGAATGCCCCTGGGTTCAATATCCAGTACCAAGCTGGGCATGGAGGCGCACACTTATTCCCAGTACTTTGGAGGCTGAGACAGGAGGATCGCAGGTTTGAGGACAGCCTCAGAAAGTAGTGAGACCCTGTTTCAAACTAAACATAAAATAGGGCTGGGGGTGTAGCTCGGAGGTAGAATGCCATTGGGCTCAATCCCTAGTACCAAAAAAAAAAAAATCTAGTACCAAAATAAAAAAAAAAGTGAAAATGGTTCACGTAACCATTGGCCGGGCGTGGTGGCGCACACTTGTAATCCCAGTACTTGGGAGGCTGAGACTGGAGGATCCAGGTTCGCGGCCAGCCTCAGCTACTTAGTGAGGCCCTCCACAACTTCGTGAGACCCAGTTTCAAAATAAAGGATAAAAAATAGGGCTGGGGGTGTAGCTTGGAGGTAGAACGCCCCTGGGTTCAATCCCCGGTACCGCAAAACAAAAATAAATTAAAAAAAAATAAAAAGAGGTAGGCTGTTGCCTGGCATAGTCAGTAAACCATAAAGCTCAGCTATTCATTTTATTGAATAAAGATTGCAGCTGGGCATACACCTATAATCCCAGTACTTGGGAGGCTGAGACAGGAGGATCACAGGTTCAAGGCCAGCATTAGCAATGTACAAGACCCTGTTTCAAAAATTTAAAAAAGGGCTGGGGGTGTAGCTCAGAGGTAGAATGTCCCTGGGTTTCAATCTCCAGTGCCAAAAAAATTAACATTAAAAATCTAAAAAAAGAAAGAAAGAATAAGAAAAGGAGTAAAAAAGATTGTAACCTCATTTCCCTCAAAATTTGCCTTCTCTGCCTGGGGAGCCTTTCAAGTGTGCCAGGCGCCTGCAAGAAGAGGACTGGGTTCCAAGGCCGTGTAGCACGGCCGGCCCTGGTGGAGGCGGTAGAGGGGAGGCCCCATCATCAGCCTCCCTGGACAGAACATGGGCAGAGCGGGCTCAGGTAGCACTTACCTGCCGTCCCTGGGGCCACATCATCCGACTGTCAGGCTTCCAGGGCCTCCCTATAAATCACCCCAGGAGATTTATATGGAGACGCCCGCCCGTCTGTCAGCTAATCCAGTGGAGAGGGCCAGGAGGCCAGCGGGATTTATGGGCTGCCAGAGGGGCCTTTCGCTGAGGGGGATGCTCATGGCGCGACCCTTCTCCTCCCGCCCTCTGAGCGCAGGGTCTCAGCGCCTGGGGGCCGGTCCCTACTCTTCTCCCGCAGCTGCTGGTAACACGGGGCTGCTCCCTCCCTCTCCTGGGTGCCGGTCCCCAGGCCACGTGTCCTTAGAGCAGTTGACACACAGTCAGAATACAGAGAAGCCAAAGGAACCGTAAGTTGGGCCCCGATGTCCCACAGGCGGGACAGGCCCTGCAGGCAGCCCTGGGACCTGACACTGTCTCTGATACTTGCTCACCGTGTGCTACGGGAGCCTCCGTCCCCCGTGTACAATGGCGAGATATCGGTACAATGTCACAGAGTCCTTATTATAAGAATAGAATGAGAGATGGAGAGATGCACGTGACGTGCTTACTTAGCTCCTGGCGCTTAGTAAGGGGCCCAGAAGTGCCGGCTAATAATGATTTTCACCTGTATAGTTGGACTGGGGCCTGTCACAGACATTCTCACACAGACAGCATCTGCCCTAGGGGGTGCGGCCGATTCATTGAGGTTATAAGGAATGGAAGAACCTTAGTACCCCTGGCTGGGCAGAGGGTGGGTAACCACGGAGCACTCCGCCAAGGTTATATGACAGACTAATGTCCACCTCCACCAAGGATGAGTATTTTCTTTCCTTCTTTCTTTCTTTCTTTCTTTCTTTCTTTCTTTCTTTCTTTCTTTCTTTCTTTCCTTCCTTCCTTCCTTCCTTCCTTCCTTCCTTCCTTCCTTCCTTCCTTTCTTCCTTCCTTTCCTTTCCTTTCCTTTCCTTTCCTTTCCTTTCCTTTCCTTTCCTTCCTTCCTTCCTTCCTTCCTTCCCTCCTTCCCTCCTTTGGATTGAACCCGGGGGCATTCTACCTCTGAGCTACGGCTCCAGCCCCATTTTATTTTTTATTTTGAAACAGGATCTCAATAAGTTGCTGACAGCCTCACTAAGTTACTGAGGCTGGCTTTGAACCTGTGATCGTCCTTTCTCAACCTTCCAAGTACTGGGATTTCAGGTGTGCACCACCATGCCCAGCTATAGATAAATTTTTTTTTATAGTACTAGGGATTGAACCCAGGGGTATTTTACCTCCGAGCTACGCCCCCAGCCCTATTTTTTATTCTTTATTTTGAAACAGGGTCTCACTAAGTTGCGGGGGGCCTCACTAAGTAGTGAGACAGGCCGCGGACTTGTGATCCTCCTGTCTCAGCCTCCCAAGTACTGGGATTACTAGTGTGCGCCACCATGCCTGGCCATGGATGGATTTTTAAAGTCGAGGGAAAAGAGACAATGACACAGTAACAACCACATGACAAAAATACAAGCTCAAGTTGGGTGTGGTGATGCACGCCTATAATCCCAGTACTTGGGAGGCTGAGACAGGAGGATCACAGGTTCGAGACCAACCTCAGCAACTTAATGAGACTCTCAGCAACTTACCAAGACCCTGTTTCAAAATAAAAAAAGAGCTGGAGGTGTAGCTCAGAGGTAAAACACTCCTGGGTTCAATCCCCAGAACCACAAAACAAAACAGAACAAAAATACTAGCTCACATACAGATCCAGTGCAATCCCTATCAAAATCAAATGGGCATTTTTTTTCCTGCCCATCCTAAAATTTACATGGAATTTTAAAAGATCCCCAAAGCCAAGAGAGTCTTGAAAAAAGGAACCAAATTCGACAGCTCACATTTCCTGATTTCAAAACATACTAGAAAGCCTTGGTAACCAAAACAGTATTACACTGGCCTAAAGTAGTCCTGTGGACCAGTGGAGAGAAGCGAGGTCCAGGGATTTGACAGGGCACCAGGATTTGACAGACCTGGGGAAAGAGCCGTCCTCAACAAGCGGTACCAGGGAAAGAGGATCTCCACGCGCCATGGGACGAAGCTGGACCTCACTCTACACCCTAGACAAAAATTACCTCAAAATGGATCAAAGGCCGAACCTTAGAGCTAACACTACAAAACTCTTAGAAGAAAAGAGAGGGCAAAATCTTCATGACCTTGAAATTGGTAATAATTTTTTTTTGCAGTACTGGGGATTGAACCCAGGGGCATTCTACCTCTAAGCTACACCCCCAGCCCTATTTTTTTATTCTTTATTTTGAAACAGGGTCTCACTAAGTTGCGGAGGGCCTCACTAAGTAGCTGAGGCTGGCCGCGAACCTGCAGTCCTTCTGTCTCAGCCTCCCAAGTACTGGGATTACAAGCGTGCACCACCACACCTGGCTGGTAATAATTTAAATAGGACATCAAAAGTACAGATCACATGCTCATGCGATCTTAACTTAAATAAACAATATAACTTAGAAATTCCACTCCTAGGTATATAGCTAAAATAATTGAAAATAGGGATCCAAAAAGATATTTGTATACCAGTATTCACAGCAATATTATTCACAATAGCCGAAAAGTTGGAACAACCCAAAAGCAGATGAATGGATAAACAAAATATGAAATATACTTTTAATGAAATCTTATTCAGCCATGAAAAGGTGCGACATTCTGATACGTGCTGCAATATGAGTAGAAACTAAAACATTATGCTAAATAAAATAAACTAGACCCAAAAGGACGAGTATTGTACGACCCACTTATATGAGATATCTAGAACAGGCGAGTCCATAGACAGAAAGTAGAACAGTGGTTACCAAGAGCTGTGGAGTTACTGCTTAATGAGTACAGATTTCTGTTTAGCCTGATAGAAAAATTTTGGAGATAGGTAGTAGTGATGGCTACATAACATCATGAATGTATGCAATGCCGTTGAACCACACACCTAAAAATGGCTAAAATAGTAAACCTTGTTATATAGATTTTTAACAAAATAAACACACATACATACAAAAGGAGCATGCGTATGTCATATAAAAGGGTAGACAGTAGCCAGGCATGGTGGCACATGCCTGTTATCCCAGTACTTGAGAGGCTGAGACAGGAGGATTGCAGGTCCAAGGTCAGCCTCATCAACTTAGTGAGGCCCTGTTTCAAAATAAGAAATAACAGCAGGGTGTGGTGGTGTACACTTGTAATCCCACTATTCGGCAGGCTAACAGGAGGATTGCAGGTTCGCGGCCAGCCTCGGCTACCTAGTGAGGCCCTCTGCAACTTAGTGAGACTGTTTCAAAATAAAGAATAAAAAATAGGAGCTGGGCATGGTGGCACATGCTTGTAATCCCAGTACTTGGGAGGCTGAGACAGGAGGATCGCAGATTCAAGGACAGCCTCAGCAACTAGTGAGACTCATCAACCTAGCGAGACCCTGTTTCAAAACTTAAAAAAATAAATAAAACAGGGCTGGGGGTGTAGCTCCAAGGTAGAATATCCCTGGGTTCAATCCCCAGTGACACACACACACACACACACACACACACACACACATACAGAATAAAAAATAGAGCTGGGGCTGTAGCTTGGAGGTAGAATGCCCCTGGGTTCAATGCCCAGCACACAAACAAACAAACAAACTCTAAAAATGGCGTACATTAAGCTGGGTGCTATTCAGTAGGCAGAGGCAGGAGGATTGCAAGTTAGAGGCCAGCCTGGGCAGCTTAGCAAGAACCTGTTTCAACATAAAAAAAAAAGAGGGATAGAGCTCAGTGGTAGAGTGTTTGCCTGCACAAGGCCCTGCGTTCAATCTGCAATACCACACATACACAAATCATAAAAGTAAAAATAAAAGGGCTGGGGGTGTAGCTCAGTGGTTGAGTGCTTGCTTAGCATGTATAAGGCCCTGAGTTCAATCTCCAGTACTGAAAAATATGAAAATAAATAAAAAGGAGTACATTAAGTCAATATGACACGTGCCTCTGTGTACATGGTGGTGGTGTGTGCTGCAGGATGGAAGTCCCTCAGTGAGGATAAAAAGGAATAGAGAAGCCAGGTGTGGTGGCGCACGCTTGTAATCCCAGTACTTGGGAGGCTGAGACAGGAGGATCGCAGGTTCGCGGCCAGCCTCAGTTACTTAGTGAGGCCCTCCACAACTTAGTGAGACCCTGTTTCAAAATAAAGAAAAAAAATAGGGCTGGGGTGTAGGTTGGAGGTAGAATGAGCCTGGGTTCAATCCCCAGTACCATACACACACAAAAAAAGGAATAGAGAGAACGGACCTATAAGATGCAGGCGGCCTGCACCACGGCAGTAGCACGCCACAGAGGAAAGAGGCCAGCCCTTCACACGGGAGGTCTAAGAAACACACGTGGAGGACAGAACAATAGCTAACGAGGGGCCAAAACACCAAGGCTAGGTTTGGGGACAAGTTGGGCTATTTTTGTAGAGATGCCTCTACCCCCTGAGATTTCCTTTAAACCATAGGGATAATTTTCTTCCCTGTTCTAGACTTTTCTGCTCTGGTCTGAAGGCACGTGGGCTTCGGGAGGTGGAGCAGGAGAGCTGTTTTCACAGAACTCAGAGGGGCCTGGGGAAGAGGGGTGGCCGAGTTGAGAAGCCCGGAGGGACACACGTGGCTCACTGTGGGTGGCTGTTTGGGGAAGACAGATTTCAGTCCAACATCAGAACACCCTGGCTCACTCCTCACCGTGTCGATGGCGAGGCCCAGAGCCAGAAATATGCAAGAGGCCGAGGAGACACCCAGGAGGGAGATGCTTGGGCAAGGTGGGAAGATGGCTTACCGGGTATTTTCCATCTGGAGTCAAGGACTACACAGGTTTACGATGACAAAATTATGATTTTATCAATGACAAATAATAACATAACGATGACTGCCACACATTGGTTGATTCGTAACTGACAAACAAGCTCTTCAAATCCCATTTCTATAGTGCTTGGTTGGCCCTGAAGGGGTGGAACCACAGGGCGGGAGCATGTGACAGAGAAAACCCACTTACCTCTTGGACAGGATCCCACCATCCCCTTCAAGGACACGCCCCCAGTGACCTAAAGACCTCCCACTAGGTCCCACCTCTTAAAGGTTCCACTACCTCCAACAGCACCTCCCTCAGGAGTGAGCCTTTCCTACCTGGGCCTTTGGGGGACACTTATCCAAACCATCACAGATACTGTCAAGCATTTCTTCTCTTGCCAGCATATATTTTATGGAATCTTTTCTGAGTGCCCGCTATGTTCTGGGCTTAGCTACAGCCACTTACTGTCACAACAGCCCTGTGAGGAGGTGCTATTAGTGCCTCTGACTCTAAGAGGCTTTGAGTCTATTAGTATTAGTATTAGTATTAGTAGCAGTAGCAGTAGTAGTAGTAGTACTGGGCACTGAACTCAGGGGTATTTTACCTCTGAGTTATATCCCCAGCCTATTTTATTTTTATTTTGAAACAGGGTTTTGCTAGTTGATGAGAATCTCACTACTTGCTGAGGCTGTCTTTGAACCTGTGATCCTGTATCAGCCTCCCAAGTACTAGGATTATAGGCATGAGCCACCATGCCTGGCTTCCTATTTTATTTTGTTTTATTTTTAGCTGTATTGTTATTATTATTATTATTATTATTATTAATAGTAGTAGTAGTACTGGGGATTGAACCCAGGGGCATTCTACCTCTGAGCTACATCCCCAGCCCTATTGTTTATTTTGAAACAGGGTCTCACTAAGTTGTGGAGGGTCTCACTAAGTAGCTGAGGCTCTCCTCAAACCTGCGATCCTCCTGCCTCAGCCTCCCAAGTACTGGGATTACAAGTGTGTGCCACCACGCCTGGCTCGATTCTATTATCTTCTGTTGGTGGTGTGAACGGGCGGTTGAATTCTCTCCTGGCAACCTAGGGGTTTCATTTGCACGTGCAATCAGGCTGAGCATAATCACATTCAGAAGAGAGGGCCCTGCCAAGACCGCAGGCCCCACGGAGGCGGGAGTGAGCCTGGGTGGAGGCCGGAGGTGAAGGCTGGGGAGGACAGTGGCATTCGAGCAGGGCCGAGTGGCGCGCGTGCGCACGCGGGCACATGCACCCTGGCCGTGCCAGGGTATCGTGTAATTCAATGACACAGGCTCTGGTTCCCAAAATGGATTCCAGGCCACTCCATACGTATCCAGAAACGACCCTGGCGTTTGTCCTAGATTAAGTAGAACTGGCACATGGCGATGAGAAGAATTGAATAAAGATGGGGCGGGATTTGGTTTTTTTCTCTTCCCAGACATTGGCAGCAGCTTGCGGGGTGAGTGGCAGGGGGCTGGGGACCCTCATGACATCCCTGCTGCCCTCCTGTCCCCTCAGAGCTGAGGCCACGTGAGGCCACAGGCAAATCCGCATCCCCAGGAGCCGCCTGGAGGATCACTGGCCACTTTTTCTGGTCTCTAGCTTGGGACACAACTTCAGGGTATTTTTTGGGGTGTGTGTGGCACTGGGGATTGAACCCAGGGGCATTCTACCTCCGAGCTACACCCCAGTCCTATTTTTTTATTCTTTATTTTGAAACAGGGTCTCACTAAGTTGCGGAGGGCCTCACTAAGTAGCTGAGGCTGGCCGCGAACCCTGATCCTCCTGTCTCAGCCTCCCAAGTACTGAGATTACAAGCGTGTGCCACTACGCCCGGCTTTCAGTGCATTTCGGACTGATTCTTTTGACCAACTTTTTGGAAAGGAAGATTAAAAAAAAAAAAAGCCAAAACACCTGGAAACAAATCGTAGCTGGGGGGGGGGTGTTGCTTATTTCAAGCTCAGTGCTGTTTTTCTAAGATTTGTTCTCTAAAGAGCAGGATAGAATAAATATCTACTTATCACAACCAAGCTTTCTAATGAGCTCCCCTGTGCCCTTCCCTTAAATTCAAACCACTTGTCTCCACATCGAGTCTCCCATAGGTATGCCCTTAACGCCGCTGCCGGAGCGCGGGCCGCCACAGCTGGCAACCGCTGGCTTGTGGGCTGCGAGCCACGGAAGGTGTGGGGTTGGGGGAAGCGCGCGCAGGAGAGGGTGGCGTTGGAAAGGCCTTTGCTGAGGTTTTCTACAGTGAGAGGACCTCCGGGCACACTCAGATGGGGACTCAAGGGCCTCGGGCCACCGCAACTCCGACACCATCTGGCAGAAAGCATCCAGCACTCACAAGGAAAGAATCTGTTTCTACATTCCTCTGCCCCAGACGCCCACTGGATGTTTACACAGATCCAGAGAGGTTATCTCCATCTGACTCGAGGCAGGCCCAGCGCCAGGCCTCCCATGGATAATCCGGGGATGTTGGGAAAGACGGGGGAGCGTGTGCCTGCGAGGGTGGAGTTTCAGGGGTTCGGGGTGGGGGGAGGCTTCTTGCAACCCAGAGGCCCGCAGAATGCAGAATTATCTCGGTTTCTGGCCCCTATGAAGCCAGCCCCTGCCAAAGAGGTCTGCTCTGGAAGATGCCGGGGCTTGGAGAGGCCTGCCTCTGCCCGAGATGAGCTGTGTGACCTTGGACAAGTTGTCTCCTTGTTCTGGGCCTCAGTTTCCTTGACTGTGAAAAGCCTGATGGTCGGTGAACTCTAACCAGTGGTTCTCAATGTCCTGGGACATTGGCCTTTTGCAATTTGATTTCAATGTGTCTCTCTAGGAAGTGCCCACGGCACGTGTAGATTACAAATTTTGTTTACACATGCAGGGTTAGTGTGTGTGTGTGTGCGCGTGTGGTTCTGGGGATTGAACTTAAAGGCATTCTACCTCCGGGCTACACCTCCAGCCCTATTTTATTCTTATTTTGAAACAGGGTCTCACTAGGTTGCTGAGAGTCTCACTACTTGCTGAGGCTGTCCTCGAACCTGTGATCCTCCTGTCTCAGTCTCCCAAGTACTGGGATTACAAGCGTGCGCCACCACGCTGGGCTCAGGGGTTCTTAAGCTCCTGGAAGTTCCCCGTGAGAATGCTCAGTGAGAGCCCTTGCCTGCGTATTATAGGTACTCAAGAAAAGTGTTTGAGTTTGTGGCCAGCCTCAGCTAGTTAGTGAGGACTTCTGCAATTTAGTGAGACCCTGTTTCAAAATAAAAAATAAAAAAGACTGGAGATGTAGCTCAGAGGTCGAATGCCCCTGGATTAATCCTCAGTACCACAAGGAAAAATAGATGTTTTGGGGTCAGGTGCTGTGTCGCACGCCTTTAATCCCAGTACTTGGGAGGCTGGGACAGGAGGACTACAGGTTCAAGGCCAGCCTAGGCAATTTAGCGAGACCCTGTTTCAAAATAAAAAATAAAAAGGGCTGGGGGAAGCCAGGGGTGATGGTGCGTACCTGTAATCTCAGTATTTGGGAGGCCGAGACAGAAGGATCACAAATTCCAGGCCAGACTCAGCAATTTAGCAAGACTCTGTTTCAAAATTAAACAACAACAACAACAACAACAAAAACATAGGGCTGGGGGTTGTAGCTCAGAGGTAGAATGCCCCTGGGTTGCCGGGCATGGTGGTGCATGTCTGTAATCCCAGTACTTGGGAAGCTGAGACAGGAGGATCGCAGGTTTGAGAACAGCCTCAGCAAGTACTGAGAGTCTCATCAACCTAGAGAGACCCTGTTTCAAAATAAAAATAAAATCGGGTCAGGGGTGTAGCTTGGAGGTAGAATGCCCTTGGGTGCCACACATACACACAAAAATGCCCCTGGGTTCAATCTCCAGTATCAATAAATACATAAATAAATAAATAATAAAATACAAGCAAGCAAGTTGTATTTTTGGAATGAATGATCTATCTCTCTTTCTTCAGTGTCTACAGTTCTTTTTTTTTTTTTTTTGCGGTACTGGGGATTGAACCCAGGGGCATTCCACCTCCAAGATATACCCCCAACTCTATTTTTTTTTTTTTTGTGGTACCGGGGATTGAACCCAGGAGCGTTCTACCTCTGAGCTACACCCCTGGCCCTATTTTTTTTTATACTTTATTTTGAAACCGGGTCTCACGAAGTTGCGGAGGGCCTCACTAAGTAGCTGAGGCTGGCCGCGAACCCGGATACTCTGGTCTTTGCCTCCCAAGTACTGGGATTACAAGCGTGCACCACCACGCCTGGCTCCCAACTCTATTTTTTATTCTTTATTTTGAAACAGGGTCTCACTAAGTTGTGGAGGGCCTCATTAACTAGCTGAGGCTGGCCGTGAACCTGCGATCCTCCTGTCTCAGCCTCCCAAGAACTGGGATTACAAGCGTGCGCCACCACGCCCGGCTGAGTCTACAGTTCTAAGCACCGAGTTTGGTTCTGTGTAGGCATATTGTGCAGTTAGCAACAAAGGTGCACAGGAAAGACACTTGACTGCATGTTAGAAGTATCCACATACGGGCCGTCCGACCGCCAGGCCTGTGGCATACATGTATTTTCAAGCACCTTCTACCTGCAGGGCACTGGGGAATGGTAGTGAGCCCTACTGAGCCCATCCCAGCCCTCGGACACCATTCAGGCTACCAGAACCAGGCAGAGACCTGGGTCAGACCTGGCCCGGCAGCGAGGCATGCACAGAGCTGTAGTCGGGGTCACCCTAAGACTTCTGTGGGCCTTGGGAACTTTGGCCTACAAGCACCCCTTCCTCCATCAGAAAGTATTTAAAAATACTTACCACTGTGCTGTGAATCTAGGCTGGATTCATTGCTACATGTTTATTATTGTTATATGCCCTTTTTTTTCCTTCTGATTTTAAAAAGCATTAACATTAGAACATTTTTAGCTGGGCACAGTGGTGCATGCCTGTCATACCAGTACTTGAGAGGCTGAGACAAGAGGATCGCAGGTTTGAGGCCAGCCTCAGCAACTTAACAAGACCCTCTTTCTTTTTTATTTTTTTTGGGGGGGGTACTGGGGATTGAACCCAGAGGCATTCTACTTTCAAGCTACACCCTCAGCCCAATTTTATTTCTTATGTGTGAACAGCGTCTTGCTAAATTGATGAGAGTCTCACTACTTGCTGAGGCTGTCCTTGAACCTGCGATTCCCCTGTCTCAGCTTCCCAAATACTGGGATTATAGGTGTGTATCACCATGCCCAGCAAGACCGGGTTTCAAAAAACAAATAAACAGGGCTAGGCGTGGTGGTGCAGGCTTGTAATCCCAGTACTTTGGGAGGCAGAGACTGGAGGATCCGGGTTCATGGCCAGCCTCAGCTCGCTCTCTCTCTCTCTCTCTCTCTCTCTTCCTGTCTCTCTCTCTCTCTCTCTACTTAGTGAGGCCCTCCGCAACTTCGTGAGACCCGGTTTCAAAAAAAAGTATAAAAGGGCTGGGGGTGTAACGCAGAGGTAGAACGCCCCTGGGTTCAATCCCCGGTACTGCAAAAAAAAAACCCCAAATAAACAAAAATAGAGCTGGGGGTGTGGCTCAAGGGTAGAGCACCCCTCAGTTTAACCCCCAGTACCACACACAAATTTTTTTTTTGGTACTGGGTATTGAACCCAGGGGCATTCTACCTCTGAGCTACACCCCCGGCCCTATTTCTTATTCTTTATTTTGAAACAGGGTCTCTCTAAGTTGCGGAGGGCCTCACTAAGTAGCTGAGGCTGTCCTTGAACCTGCGATCCTCCTATCTCAGCCTCCCAAATACTGGGATTACAAGTGTGTGCCACCATGCCTGGCTTACAAAATAATTTTTTTGTGGGCCCCTAAATGTATCGTGGGCCTGGGATAAGCCAGCCGTGGCTGCAGGGCAGCTGCGCTTAGGAAGTAATGCAGGATAGAAGGCAGGAGCCGGCAAACTGCACGTTGCAGAAGGAGACGGCATGACACGGGAAGAGGAAGAGGCAGGGAAACTTCCAGAGGGACACGGTCGGTAGAGCCCTGGAGGGCGAGCAGGGCCGCTCTGGTGGCCCGGGGGAGACCCGAGCAAATGGAGGCCGGAGGGAAGAACACGCAGGAAACGTACCAGTCGCAGATCCAGCCAGAGTCCCAGCTCCACACTCCCCGGGGCCGGTCAGGTCTTACCGACCCCTACCCCGTCTCCGCTACCCCTGCTTGTAGAATTCGAGAATGTTGGGCGGTGGTCCCTTGGATAGGTGCGATGACACCACCGTTTCCTGAGCACCTAGCGTGCCAGGCACACGCGGCACTTTCTCTGGATCTCATTTCACAGCTGAGAAGCCCGGGGCTGTGGGGGGCTCACCGACCTGCCCATGGCCCGGCAGCGAGGAGGAGGCCGAGCTGGGCTCGCAGGCAGGTCTGGCCAGGATATCCGGCCTCCCCTCTGAGAGGCTGGAGGAGCCCCACCTGACCAGCCCACACATGGGGAAACTGAGGTCCAGAGAGGACATAGGATTGGTCCAACAGAGCAGGGAACAGAACCCAGGGGTCCTGGCCCCAGCCCGGGGGAAGACCCAGTGCTTTCTGAATGACACCGCTGCATCGCTGGACCTCCTCATCCTCCCGGCCTGGAGATCGCGTAGCTCACTAGCCCTGCCCCACCTCTCCAGGGGATTCCTCGGCACCCAGTTTCCATGAGTCAGAACAGACACTCCTTCCTCCAAAGTTCTCTGGGGCCTTTCTCTTCCACTTTCTCCCAAACACCCCCTCGCTGCCCCAGGGGAAGGCTCGGCAGGGACAGAATGGGCTCCTCTGTGTCCCAGCCAGCCCTCCAGTGTGAGAAGCACCTGGCTCCCAGGCAGATGTTATCAAGGACGGCTGACTCACCCTCGTGACATCTCACCCTGCTGGGGAGGAGTTGGGGCGCCTTCATGGTCTTCCAGGGGTGTAGACGTGCTGCAGCAGTCCCAGGGTGGGGCAAAAGGAAGGCTGGGGGCGTCCACACCATGTCCCCTGGGGCAGAGGTGCAGGCGTGGAAGCAGCCTGGTAGAGTCAGGTGATGCAGAGACTGTCCTCGAATCTTGGGGGAGCATCCACGTAGAAGAATAAAGGGTTGGTAAAGAGCTGGTAAAGGGTTGGGGTGGGGGATCTTTCAAACCAGCATTTAGAGCCGGGCATGGTGGCGCACGCTTGTGATCCCAGTACTTGGGAGGCTGAGACAGGAGGATCACAGGTTCGAGGACAGCCTCAGAAAATAGTAAGACTTTCATCAACCTAGCGAGACCCTGTTTCAAAATAAAAATAAGGCTGGGGGTGTAGCTCAGAGGTAGAATGATCCTGGGTTCAATCCCTAGTGAGACACACACACACACACACACACACACACACACACACACACCCAGCATTTAGACTCTTGGGCAACAGTGACAGGGCAGAGGTTGGGTCCCCCTGAGACCTTCTGGTGGTCAGTGTGGGCCATCTTCCTGTGGTGTGGAAGTAGAGGCTGGGTAGGGATGTTGGGAGGAGTCCAAGGGCCAGGCGGGCGATGTAGGAGTTCACAGTGGATGGACCGGAGCACTTTATGAAGCCCTGCACCCTGCCTCTTCTCCTTCCCTAGGGAGGCAAGGAATATCACGAGCTTTCAATTCCAACGGTCTCCCTTTAAATACCCTGTTTCAAGCCGGGCATGGTGGCACACGCTTGTAATTCCAGTACTTGGGAGGCTGAGACAGGAGGATCGCAGGTTCAAAGCTGGCCTAGGCAACTTAGCAAGGCTCTCAGCAACCTAGTGAGACTGTTTCCAAATAAGAAATAATATCAGGCTGAGGGTGTAGCTTGGAGGTAGAATGCCTCTGGGTTCAATCCCCAGTACTAAATAACAACAACAATAACAGCAACAACAACAACAACAACAAAATAAATATCCTGTTTTTACTACTTGCTAGTCAAAGTAGGAGAATCACCTCTCTGTGATTCAGTTTACTCTTCTGTAAAACAGGGGCAGTTAGTGATTATGCAGGCTGTATTGAGAGTTAATGTAGAACCAGTATGGTGGTGCATGCCTGTAATCTCAGTATTTGGGAGGCTGAGACAGGAGGATCACAGGTTCAAGGCCAGCTTCAGCAATATAGTGAGACTCTTAGCAATGTAGTGAGACCCTGTTTCAAAAACAAAAAATAAAAAAAGGAGCCAGGTGTGGTGGTGCGTGCCTGTAATGCTAGTACTTGTAAGGCTGAGACAGGAGGATCTCAGGTTCGAGGACAGCTTCAGCAAGTAGTGAGACTCTCATCAACTAGCGAGACCCTATTTCAAAATAAAAATAAAATAGGGTTGGGGGTATAGCTTGGAAGTAGAGTGCCCCTGGGTTCAATCCCCAGTACCACAAGAAAGAAAGAAAGAAAGAAAGAAAGAAAGAAAGAAAGAAAGAAAGGAAGGAAGGGAGAGAGAGAGAGAGAGAGAGAGAGAGAGAGAGAGAGAGAAAGAAAGAAAGAAAGAAAGAAAGAAAGAAAGAAAGAAAGAAAGGCTGAGGGTGTAACTCAAAGGTAGAATTCTGCTGGGTTCAATCCCTAGTACAAAAAAAAAAAAGAGTTAAATGTATGTCAATGTCCTGCCAATAAATGGGTATAAATGGGTTCCTCTTCCTATTATACAGGGGGAGGAAGGCAAGTTGGGGCGCTGAGGGAGACCCCTGCCCAGGTTAAAGGGCTGGCGGTAGCAGTGGATTTGAATCAGAACCCGGGCTCCTCCAGCACAGTGCATCTTACCTGTTTAGGTCCCGCTAACCGAGCACCTACGCCTTTCCCGTGCCGAGTGAGATCCCAGCAACTTGCTGCTCCACGACCAGGTACAATTACTATTCTCATTCTACACAGGAGGCGCAAACAAGTCAGCAGTGGCCCAAGGTCTCCCAAACGCGGACGCGACCCGGTTGGGATTCCAACTCCATTTGACTCCTGCGCCCAGGCTCTTAACTAGGAGCTGCCAAACTGACCTGTGGGCCGAATCCTGTTCACTGCCATGTTCGTAGATAAAATGTTGTTGGAAACAGCCCTGCTCTGTTTGCTATGACCCATGCCTGCTTTCGGACCACGATGGCAGAGTTGAGTCATTGCAAGGAGGCGTGTGACTCACAGAGCCTGAAACTTTTACCACCTGGCTGTTGACCACAAAGTTTCCCCACCCCTGCTTTTAACTCCCATTTTATAGTCTTTCCCTGAGAATTTTAAAAGAGTGTCGGCTTAGCACCAGGCCACATTTCCAGGCAGGATGGAGGCCAGGGCTTGGAGTGAATCCTGGGATGGATGGAGCTGACTCCTGCCGGGGGTGGCCGCCCCTCCGTCCCTGCCTCCCTCGGCACATCGTCCTGGGGCCGGGGGTGTGCCAGCAAAACAGACCCCGTGTTCTGCATTTGCATATGGTCATAGAGTCAGAACGCTTTTAGCATTTATTTATTTATTTGTTTGTTTTATTTTGTGGTATTGGGGATTGAACCCAGGGGCATTCTACCACTGAGCTATACCCCCAGTCCTACTTTTATTTTGAAACAGGGTCTTGCTAATTGATTGACAGCTTCACTAAGTTGTTGAGGCTGGCTTCGAACCTGGGATCCTCCTGTCTCAGCCTCCCAAGTACTGGGATTGCAGGTGTGTGCCACCATGCCTGGCCTTTAAAATGTTATTATTTAAAATGAGCCGGGCGTGGTGGCGCACGCTTGTAATCCTAGTACTTGGGAGGCGGAGACCGGAGGATCTGGGTTCGCGGCCAGCCTCAACTACTTAGTGAGGCCCTCTGCAACTTCGTGAGACCCGGTTTCAAAATAAAGTATAAAAAATAGGGCTGAGAGTGTAGCTCGGAGGTAGAACGCCCCTGGGTTCCATCCCTGGTACCGCAAAAAAAAAAAAAACCAACAAAACAACACACACACACACACACACACACACACACACGGAAAAAGAGGAAAAAGGGCCTTAGTTCTAGCTCCATCTAATCAATTGTGTGATTTGGGTTTCTCATAGCCCTGCTGTACCTCAGTTTCCCCTTATGTAAAATAAAGCTGTTGGATCGGATGACCGCTAATGGCTTTTCCTAGTATGGTGTTATATTTGCATATAAAACATACCAAAATAAGGCCTTGGTGGATGGTTCTGCAAGAGGCTGGAGCTTAGCAAGGCGACCTCTGACCCCGCAACAGGATTCTCGGTTCTGAGCTTAGAAATTCTTTGGGGGGCGGTCCTCACGCACTAGGCCCCTTACCATCACGTCTGGTTTTGGCACAAGAGCCAGGACTCTCTTATCAGAAGAGGGGGATTTGGGTCTGGGAGGATCGTGAGTCTCTGGTGGGGGCAGTGGCCAGAGGACGCAGCCAGACCGACCTGTCATCTGCTTGGCCTGGGAGGGCTCTATCAGAGCGCGGGGGAGCAGGACAGGATGGACGTGTCATCACCGTGTGGCCGAGGGTGTCCCCGCCGCCCCACTAATCCCTTCGTGATGGAGCCCTCCCTCCCTCCCTCCCGAGCAAGAACGAAGCTTGGGCTCCTCCAACTCTCGTGGCTTTCAATTTGATAAGCAATGGAGCTGCACTGCTGTTTGCTTTGCTATTTGATCACTCTAAGATTTAAATTTTTTTCTCATTTAGTTATTTGTATTTTTACTTTTGTAAATGATTATTCATGACCTTTGCTTTTATTTTTTTCCAGGAGCATTATTTTTTTTGAGGTTTCTTAGTATATAAACAGAGCTTTTGTTCTGTCAAGCTTTTACCAAATGAAACAAAACTGAGTGTAGCAAGAAAACATTAACAGCCTTCCCTTTCTTCCTCTGCAGGCCCAAACTCCCAGCAGCAATTGATGATTAACATTTTGTGTGTGTGTATGTGGCACTGGGGATTGAATCCAGGGGCATTCTACCTCTGAGCTACACCCCTGCCTATTTTATTTTTTATTTTGAAATAGGGTCTCACTAAGTTGTGGAGGGCCTCACTAAGTTGCTGAGGCTGTCCTTGAACCTGCGATCCTCCTGTCTCAGCCTCCCAAGTACTGGTATTACAGGCATGCACCACCATGCCCGGCTGATGATTAACACTTGCTGGGAAAGTGCTGTTACCTTTCCTGTACTTACACAAACTTATCCTAAGTTGCTGAGGCTGTCCTCGAACCTTCAATCCTCCTGTCTCAGCCTCCCAAGTACTGGGGTTACAGGCGTGTGCCACCACATCTGGCAAAAGCTCTCTATTTTTAATTGAATTAGTCCTCTCTTAGATTCCTATGCCGCTTCTCCATTTTACAAACTCTTGTCATCCTCACTGTAAGAGTTAGGCAAAGTCGGGTGTGGTGGCGCACAACTGTAATCCTAGTACTTGGGAGGCTGAGACAGGAGGATCACAGGTTTGAGGCCAGCCTCAGCTACTTAGCGAGACCCTCGGCAACTTAGTGAAACCCTGTTTAAAAAAAAAAAGCCGGGAGTGGTGGCACACACCTGTAATCCCAATACTTGGGAGACTGAGACAGGAGGATTGCAGGTTCAAGGACCTGAGACTTGGGGAGGGGAAGGGATGAGGCACGTGGGGGAGAGGAGAGCAGATCAAGCATGAGCACTAGAGGAGCCGATCCCTGCATGCTGGGCGACCTCGGGGAAGCGGCTTGCCCTCTCTGGGCTTCCTCGTGCCCATCAGCGAAATGAAGGCTTTGGCCTGACCACAGGATTTCCCACACTGTTCTTTGGAGCTCTAGGGGAGCCCCTACCAGTTACTGATCCCCAGGAACGGACCCACAGAGGCCTGTCCAGAGGTGCTTACTGGGTTTGTGCGGGTGAAAAGTGGGGGGCGATGCACATGTCCACCGCTAGGGGGTGGGTTAGCTGCGTGGTGCACGCATTCATTCATCACTAGTGACTGAGTAGCTACTGCCCTGGGGTCAGTAGTGAGCCAAATGGACCCGTTCTCCATCCTCTTGGAGCACACCTGGGGGCAGGACACTAAGCCCTGAGCTGCGCCCCACTCAGCGGAGATGAGAAGGATCCCCGTGTCCCTGCATGGACGCTCCGGCGAAGTGCCACGCCCGGGGAGGGGCCTTTCATATGAACCCCGCCCCACAGACAAGTCTGTGTCCACCTGCGGGTGGACGACAAGAAAAGGTGCTGCGGACGTTTTGGGGGGGTGTTCCAAATGACGGTGCTGCTTATCAAAAGAGACGGGGTACTTTAGGATTGAGGGTACCTTGCCTGGAGCCCACCCCTCCCTCCTTTACCCCTCCCTCCTTCCCTCCCTCCTTCCTTCCTTCCTTCCTTCCTTCCTTCCTTCCTTCCTTCCTGGGATTGAACCTGGGGGTGTTCTACCTCCAAGCTACACCTCCTGCTCTTTTTATTTTTATTTTTATTTTTGTACAGAGGATTGAACCCAGAGGCATTCTACCTGCAAGCTACATCCCCAGCCCGATTTTATTTCTTATTTGGAAACAGGGTCTCACTAGGTTGCTGAGAAGCTCACTAAGTTGCTGAGGCTGGCTTTGAACCTGCGATCCTCCTGTCTCAGCCTGCCAAGTACTGGGATTACAAGCGTGCACCACCATGCCCGGCTTGCCCTTTTTATTTTGAGACAGTCTCGTTAAGTTACCATGCATTGGCCTTGAACCTACAACCCTCCTGTCTCAGCCTCCCAAGTACTGGGATTCCAGGCATGGGACTCGGTGCTTGGCTAGAGCACTTTATCAGCACTTTCTTAGACAGGAAGATATAGTCAAGTATCATTTGCAGTTAAACTTTTAAAAATCTCAAATAAACCTAAGTTTAGAGAAAGGAGAAAGACACAAGTAAATTCACAAGTTTCAGTCTTTCAGAGTCCTGCAGACCCAAGTATTCGGCCTCTACCATCTACACAAAGCTAGGAAGCATCGTGGTTTGGGGACTAGGGATTTTAAATGAAGCAAACCCGTGTTTACTATTGGATCTAAGAATGAGGTGGAAGGCTGGGCGTGGTGGCGCACGCTTGTAATCCCAGTACTCGGGAGGCTGAGACCGGAGGATCCGGGTTCGCGGCCAGCCTCAGCTACTTAGTGAGGCCCTCCACAACTTCGTGAGGCCTGGTTTCAAAATAAAGGATAAAAAATAGGGCTGGGGTGTAGCTCGGAGGTAGAACGCCCCTGGGTTCAATCCCTGGTACCTCAAAAAAAAAAAAAAAAAAAAAGAACGAGCCGGACCCCTGGTCCAGGCGGCATCCGCTCTGTGTTCAGCCATTGCCAGCTTCCTCTTAGGTACTTAGAATCCCATCCCAGCAGATCTGGAAGGGAACGTCTCTCCCAAGACTTCTTTTTACAAATGGGGAAACTGAGGCATGGGTATTATGATTTATTTATGTGTTTATTTATTTATTTATTTATTTATTGGTACTGGGGATGAAACCCAGAGGCATTCTACCTCTGAGCTACGCCCCCCACCCTATTTTATTTTTTACTTTAAAACAGGATCTCACTAAGTTGCAGAGGGCTGCACTAAGTTGCTGAGGCTGTCCTCGAACCTGTGATCCTCCTGTCTCAGCCTCCCAAGTACTGGGATTACAAGCGTGCGTCACCACGCCAGACATGATTTTTAAATTTGCCAAGGACTCAATTAATGGCAGAGCCTGAATGACAATTTAAGAAGCAAGCGAGTCCTACCTCCAGACCCCGGGACCCAAGGCAGAGGGTAGGGGGCGGGAGGAGCCGCCATCCTCCTGCCTCCGCTGGAAGCCCGTGATGAGCCCCAGTGTCCACACGCTGAAAGGGAGCCTTGTCTACATGGAGGGAGATCAAGGCGGCCCAGGGGTGCTGAAACCTGCTGTCTGAGGAGAGGGGACGGCCCTGCCTCCACCCCTCCCCGAGCTCTCTCCGCTGAATTCCGAGGGGCTTTGGATCACTAGACTGTCTCCTGCTCCCAGGAAACTGCAGGCTTCGGTGGAGCCAGGCAGCGGGCCATCCATCATTCTTATCTCCGGGCTCTGGCGGCCTCAGGTCCCTGGCCTGGATGGGCCCAGGGGGCCAACAGGGGCTGGGGGCTGGGGGGGCCTTGATAAGGAGAAAGCAGCCGTCCCCTGGGGGAACTTCAAAGTGCCTGGAGCTGAAATTTATGTGTGAGGAGCTCACATTAGGGGCCAGAAGGCCTTTCATCCCACAAATATTTATTGAGCACCTACTGTGTAGCAGGAACCGGGGCAGGGGAATCCTGTAGACCCGAGACTTTGTTTGATAGGTGGCTAGGTCAACCTCTGTGGGCATGGTCTGTTGGGGGTATCAATTCACTTATTCATTAAGTCATCATTGAAACCCCACTGTGTGCAGAGGGTTTCTGGGGACCCACGAATGTTGGAAGGGTACAATAAATATGTCCTGTGGGCCAGGTTGGACATCTGCAACGCAGGGCTTAAGAGCTTTGCAGGCAGACAGACTGGGTCTCAGCTTGCTTGCTTTCTCTCTCTCTCTTCTTTCTTCCCTTCTTCCTTCCTCTTTCTTCCTCCCTTCATCTTTCTTCTTTTTTTTCCCTCCCTCCCTTCCTTCCTTCCTTCCTTCCTTCCTTCCTTCCTTCCTTCCTTCCTTCCTTCACCAGGGATTGAACCCAGGGGCATTTTACCTCTGAGCTACACCCCCAGCCCTTTCTATTTTTTTTTTGTTGTTTTTTTTGCGGTACCGGGGATTGAACCCAGGGGCGTTCTACCTCCGCGCTACACCCCCGGCCCTATTTTTATACTTTATTTTGAAACTGGGTCTCACGAAGTTGCGGAGGGCCTCACTAAGGAGAGAGAGAGACAGAGAGAGAGAGAGAGAGACAGAGAGAGAGGGAGAGAGAGAGAGAGAGAGAGAGCTGAGGCTGGCCACGAACCCGGATCCTCCGGTCTCCGCCTCCCAAAGTACTGGGATTACAAGCATGCGCCACAACGCCCGGCTTCCTTTCTATTTTTTATTTTGAAACAGGGTCTTGCTAAATTGTTGAGTGTCTCCGTAACTTGCTGAGGCTGGCCTCAAACCTGCAATCCTCCTGTCTCAGCTTCCCAAGGACTGGGATCACAGGCATGTGCCATCGCACTCAGCTGGGTCTCAGCTTTCCTAGCTGTGAAATGGGGACACATGGCACCTACACAGTAGGGTTTGGGAGAAGAGAAAAAGAAATAAGATTCTATAGGTCAAAAGCTTAGCCTGACCGTAAGACTGGCATAAGATCATCACATAACAAAAGAGGTATTTTTCTGACAGCACTTGGCTGATGCATTATTCACCTATTAAATATTTATTGAGAACCTACTATGTGCTGGGCAGATGCCAGAGAGGCTACAGGGAAGCTGGCCTGCGCGGGCTTGCAGGAGTTCCTTCCTCTGCCCCAGGTCTTTCCTTGGCCCAGGCGTTGGGTTGAGAAGGAGGATCGTGGGTCCTCAGAGTCAGGCTCAAAAGGGTTGGAGAAGCTGCTGCGCCAGCGCCTCCCCTGCCCGGCACAGGGCGGGTGAGAACCCCAGGCCTGGCCTTCCCTCATGATGGGTGCTCAATGAGGTGCTCTGAGAAGGGAAACCCCATTTTCCTAGCACTTCCTCTTGGAACCCAGGGGGATAAATGCCACTTGCTGCTGAGGCCCGATCTCCCGTCCTCTTTCTCCTCCTTCCCTTCCTTCCTTCTGGCTCCCCTCCTCCTGGCCTGCGTCTCCCCAGCCTCCTCCACACCCCACCCCCTTTCTCCCCACTCCCCATCCTCCGGGACACTCACCTGGTGACCCTCAGCAGAGCCAGGGGCGGTCCAGAGCCCCGCGTTACTGTGGAGACGGAAGCCAGGGCGTCTAAGCTGGCTCCCAGAAGAAGTTGTCCAGAGCTGGTCTCCCCTCCCGCCTTCTAGGGAGCCTCGCTCTGCCCCTGGCGGGGACCCTTTATTATATTTTGCTTTAATTACATTAGAGCAGATGACTATGCCCCCCCATGGTTTCAATCAGGCCAGGGATCCGATAATCGATCCTGGCACAGTCTAGACGGGAGTCACTTTGAAGCTGTTTTTAGCAGGATGAGAACAAACAATCTTTCCAAAGTGGCCACACTGGCAGACAGGCCAGCGGGCATCTTTCTGGGGGGAGCACGGCAGGCCCAGGCCCGAGGGAGCGTGGACTCCCTGGGAGGGTGAGGGCCTGAAGTGGAGACCGCCAGGCCTCCCAGGTGCCCCTCCCAGGAAGTCAGTCCCCAGGGACAGACGGATGGCCGCCACTCAGCCCAGGGCCAAAAGGTGGAACTGCTCAGTGTGCGATGCCCTGTCTGGGAAGTGGGAAAAAGTCAAAATTTTCTGACATTTTCTGACAGGCCAGTGCAAAAGGTAGACTTGCAGACTGCCAAATTACCCTCTCTTCTATTTCTTTTTTCTTTTCTTTCTTTCTTTCTCTTTTTCTTTTTGGTGGCATTGGGGATTGAACCTAGGAGCATTCTACCTCTGAGCTACAACCCCAGCCCTTTTGATTTATTTATTTATTTATTTATTTATTTATTTATTTTTGTAGTACCGGGGATTGAACCCAGGGGCATTCTACCTCCGAGCTACACCCCCAGCCCTATTTTTTATTCTTTATTTTGAAACAGGGTCTCACTAAGTTGCGGAGGGCCTCACTAAGTAACTGAGGCTGGCTGCGAACCCGGATCCTCCGGTCTCAGCCTCCCAAGTACTGGGATTACAAGTGTGCGCCACCAGCAGGGTCTTGCTAGGTTGAAGAGATTCTCACTACTTGCTAAGGCTGTCCTTGAACCTGCGATCACCCTGTCTCAGCCTCCCAAGTACTGGGATTATAAGCGTGCACCACCACACCCAGATTTTATTTTTTATTTATTTTTAAAATTTATTTATTTTTATTTATTTATTTATTTGTGGTACTAGGGATTGAGCCCAGAGACATTCTACCTCTGAGCTACACCCCAAGCCCTATTTTCTATTCTTTATTTTGAAACAGGGTCTCACTAAGTTGCAGAGGGTCTCACTAAGTAGCTGAGGCTGGCTACGAACCTGTCTCAGCCTCCCAAGTACTGGGATTACAAGAGTGCGCCAGTACACCCAGCTAGCCAGATCTAATACCACTTTTGCTTTCACTGAATGCCTTTTCTATGGTCTCTTTCAAATGATACTGTTTTCTGTAGGAAGAGAAGCCTTGGTCCAGCACAGTTATGGTGACAGTGCTGAAGGAGAGGATGTGGGAGACAGGGACGCGTGGGGGGTCCGTCTTGCACAGGGGACCCGTGCACTCACTGCGGTGTGACCTCTGGCTGACAGCTGTGCTCTCTGAGCCGCCTTCCCTCCCTCCGTGTGAAGTGCAGGGTTAGCAGGTGTACGCCAGGCTGGTGCCTGGCAGGGACTGTCCCTCCTCGCCCCCAGGGCCATTCTCAGAGCCTTCTCAGACGCACCGTGCAAGCGAAGTGAACCTGGAGCCCCGGCCACACTCTCACTTGAGTTCCCTGGCCTGGGCCTGTCCCTTGCCGGGCCTCAGTTTCCCCATCTGCAAACTCTAGAAGCTTTGAGCAAGTGCTTGCTAAGGTCCCTTGCAGCTCTGACATGACATTTGGCGCGGTGACAGAAGAACCCGGCTGAGCATCCCGTGCTCCTCCCGACACACAGGTGGCCCGTGGACCAGCAGACTGACCTCACCTGAGAGCAGGTGAGACAGAGACTCTCAGGCCCGCCCAGACTTCCGGGGATAGCGTGTTCTAACGAGATCCAGGTGAGTCGCAGCACATCACTGCCGGGGAAGCGACAGCCAGTCTGAAATGAGAACCTTAAAACACTGTTACATCTTCAAAAACATTTGTATAGTTTTGGCAGGCGTGGTGGCGCACGCCTGTAATCCCTGTGTTTGGGAGGCTGAGACAGGAGGATCGCAGGTTCAAGGCCAGCCTCAGTGAGTAGCGAGACTCAACAACTTAGCAAGACCCTGTTTCAAAACAAAAAGTAAAAAGGGCACGCTTGTAATCCTAGTACTTGGGAGGCTGAGATAGGAGGATCACAGGTTCGTGGCCAGGCTCAGCAACTTAGCAAGGCCCTCTGCAAGTTAGACCCTGATTCAAAATAAGAAAAATAATATAGCGCTGGGGGTGGAGCTCAGAGGTAGAATGCCCCTGGGTTCAATCCCCAGTACCACACACACAATAAATAAAATTAAATTAAGCCGGGCGTGGTGGTGCACGCTTGTAATCCCAGTACTTTGGGAGGTGGAGACCGGAGGATCCGGGTTCGCGGCCAGCCTCAGCTCTCGCTCTCTCTCTCTCTCTTTCTGTCTCTCTCTCTCTCTCTCCCTGTCTCTCTCTCTCTCTCTCTCTCTCTCTCTCTCTACCTAGTGAGGCCCTCCGCAACTTCATGAGACCCGGTTTCAAAATAAAGTATAAAAAAATAGGGCCGGGTGTGTAGCTCGGGGGTAGAACGCCCTGGGTTCAATCCCTGGTACCGCAAAAAAAAAATAATAATAAATTAAATTAAAATTAAAAGGGTTGGGGGTGTAGCTTGGAGGTAGAATGTCCCTGGGTTCAATCCCTAGTATCAGTAAAAAAGAAAGAAAAAGTGAAAAAAAATCAAGCAAACAAACAAAAGTCAGCTGGGCATGGTGGTGCACATTTGTAATCCCAGTATTTGGGATTAAAAAAACAAAAAACAAAAGTCACCAAAGACATTTATACATTTTTGAAGACTTTTTAAAAACAAAGAATATATATTTTTTCCAAAACAATAAAGCTATCACAAAACAATCTAACTAACGCAGGCCAGTTAAAAGAGGAAATGATTCATGTAAATCTGAACAACTTTTCTTTTTTTTTTGCAGTACTGGGGATTGGACCCAGGGGCATTCTACCTCCGAGCTACACCCCCAGCCCTATTTTTTATTCTTTATTTTGAAACAGGGTCTCACTAAGTAGTGGAGGCCTCACTAAGTAGCTGAGGCTGGCCGCGAACCTGTGATCCTCCTGTCTCAGCCTCCCAAGTACTGGGATTACAAGCATGCGCCACCATGCCTGACTTGAACAACTTTTCTCTAGGAAGTTTCTTTGAGTGTTAGGCAGGCTCCCCGCTCTCCATGGATTCTTCTGGTCTCTTCTCAACAGCGTCTCTTTATCTGATTCCTTGTGCAGTATGTGTGTGTGTGTGTGTGTGTGTGTGTGTGTGTGTGTGTGTGTGGTTGTGTCTGTGTTTTGCAGCTGAGCCTTTGAGCAGAGACTTCAGCTAAGTCAGCAAAACCAGGAAGGAAATAAACTAGATTCCTAAGGGCTTCGGGATGGACGGAGGGAGCAGGGAAACCAGTCTCAGATCAACTACGGCCCAGCATGCGGCCTCCCACCAGAGCTCTCCTCCCCCAGGGCCTCCAGCCTCTCCATCGAGCCTCCCACCAGGCTGGGGGGACTCCTCACCTCCAAAACGAAAGCCTGGATGCTGGGCCTTCTCCTTCAAAGACGATCCCTAAGTGATCTCTGATGTAGGGAAAGATTTTCCTACAAGCCCGCTTATCACCTGCTGTTGATAAAAGCGAGATGCCAGAAAAGAAAATTTTAAGTACCTAAGAATAGAGTCCTGAAGTCACTTAGGAATGTGACTTCAATACTAGAGACCCTTCCGGTAGCATGTATCCGCAGGAGCTGGCAGATCTCGACTTCAGGGTTTTTTTTTTTTGGTGGTTCTGGGGGTTGAAGGATTGAACCCAGGATCCCTCTACTTTGAAGCCACCCCCCCCCAGATGTTTAAAAAAAATTTTTTTTGAAACAGGGTCTCGCTAGGTTGCTGACAGCCTTGCTGCGTTGCTGAGGCTGTCCTCGAAACTGTGATCCTCCTGTCTCAGCCTCCCAAGTACTGGGTTACAGGTGTGAGGCACCACGTTTGGCTTCAGGGATATTTTAAGCATACTCACCTTCTTCAAGCCTCGGTTTTCTTTTTTTTCTTTTTTTTTTGCGGTACCGGGGATTGAACCCAGGGGCATTCTCCATCCGAGCTACAACCTCAGCCCTATTTTTTTATTCCTTATTTTGAAACAGGGTCTCACTAAGTTGCGGAGGGCCTCAGTAAGTAGCTGAGGCTGGCCGCGAACCTGCGATCCTCCTGTCTCAGCCTCCCAAGTACTGGGATTCTAGGCGTGTGCCATCACGCCTGGCGGTTGACTGATCTTGAATATCAGCAATAAAAATAAAAATAAAATAAACAAAATAAAAGGGATATCTGTTGAGTGAGATATAAGATTAGCTCATTTATTCTTTTTTTAATGGACCAGAATGTATTATGAGACTAGGACCTTACACAATTACAGAGAGACTGGGGAAGGAAAAATCTGGAGAGGGGACATGGGAGATCAGGGAAGATCACTAACTGTGCCTTCTAAAATACTGACATGACGCTGGGCGTGGTGGCACAGGCTTGTCATCCCAGTACTTGGGAGGCTGAGACAGGAGGATCGCAGGTTCGAGGCCAGCTTTGCGGCTCCACAGCGCCCCCACCAGGCAGTCCCGGGCAGCTGGCGCTTCCACCCAGCCGCGGGATGGCCAGGAGCCAGGAGGGGAGGCCAGGAGGCAGCGCGGGAAGCGCCTGCACCCTGCGCCTGCGCCTGCTCACTGCGCCCTGCTCCAAATCCTGCGTAACTCGGGGCAAATGCAATCCATATGTCTCTGATTCATTTACACTTAAGTCTTCAAAATATTGTGTTTGAAGAGCTGTTACTTGCAAAGCCCTAAGAACTGTTAAATAAGATTCGGCTCGCCACCCCGCCCCCTGGCCGGCCTCTCTCGCTTCCCCCATCACCACTGGAGCTCACCCAGTATCTGCGGGCTGAAAAGACCCTCGGCAGCTCAGCCGCGGAGACCTGCCGTGGGCACCGGGAGCCGGTTAGCAGGATGTTTAAAGTGGCGCTGTTTACAAACCCAAACACTGGAGACCATCCAAACGTCCATCAAGGAAAGGATGCATGAATAAATCGTGCTAAATTAGCCGGGCGTGGTGGCGCACGCTCGTAATCCCAATACTTGGGAGGCTGAGTCAGGAGGCTCGCAGGTTTGAGGCCAGTCTCTCCGCCACATAGCGAGAATCTCGGCAACTTAGTGGGACCCTGTTTCGAAATAAAAAATAAAATAGGGCTGGGGGTGTAGCTCAGAAGTAGAAAGCTCCTGGGTTCAGTCCCCAGTACACAAAGCAAACAAAAAAATTGTGATCAATTCACACAATGCACAGTTCCCAACAGCAGTAAAAACTAACAAGCACGAGCCTCACCTATCCAAACGCATGATGCCCACGGGCACGCTGTTGGGAAAAAAGGCACGGCGAATTCATAATGCGGTGCCAGTTTTACATTTTTTTTTTTTTTGCGGTACTGGGGACGGAACCCAGGGGCGTTCTACCTCCGAGCTACAACCCCAGCCCTATTTTTTGTTCTTTATTTTGAAACAGAGTCTCACTGAGTTGCGGAGGGCCTCACTAAGTAGCTGAGGCTGACCATGAACCCAGGATCCTCCAGTCTCAGCCTCCCGGCTACAAAATTTTAAAACATTGAAAATCATTTGAGAATGTTGCAATTTATTTATTTATTTATTTACTAGGGATTGAGCCCAGGGGCATTCTACCTCCAAGCTACACCTCCTGGTCCTTTTTATTATTTGTTTTGAAACAAGGTCTCACTCAGTCGCTGAGTCTCGCTATACTGAGGCTGTCCTGGAACCTGTGGTCCTCCTGTCTCAGCCTCCCAAGTAATAGGATCACAGGCGTGGGCCACCGGGACTGGCATGCAAATTACTCTTTATATAAATATATACATATACAGATTCAGAGATAGATGCAGAGAGAATAAAGAGTGGGAGAGAGAGAGACAAATAGGGATGGGTTTGCAGAGGTCTTCAACTACCCTAGTAGTTTGTTTGTTTATGGTATTGGGGATTGAACCCAGGGACATTCTACCTCTGAGCTACATGCCCAGCCCAATTTAATTTTTTATTTATTTTGGTACTGGGGATTGAACCCAGAGGCTTTCTACCTCCAAGCTACACCCTCAGCCCAATTTTATTTCTTATTTGGAAACAGGGTCTCATGAGGTTGCTGAGAACCTCACTAAGTAGCTGAGGCTGGCTGTGAACCTGCGATCCTCCTGTCTCAGCCTCCCAAGTACTGGGATTACAAGTGTGAACCACCACGCCCGGCTTGCCCTTCTTATTTTGAGACAGGGCCTTGCTAAGTTACCATCACTGGCCTCGAACCTACAACCCTCCTGTCTCAGCCTCCCAAGTACTGAGATCACAGGCATGGGACACAATGTCTGGCTAGAGCACTTTATTTTTATTTTTGAACCTGCGATCCTCCTGTCTCAGCTTCCCAAGTACTGGGATGACACATGTGTGCGACCACGCCCGGCTCCATTTTATTTTTTATTTTGAAACAGGGTCTCACTAGGTCGATAAGAGTTCACTACTTGCTGAGGCTGGCCTCTAACCTGCGATCCTCCTGTATCAGCCTCCCAAGTACTGGGATTACAGGCATGTGCCACCACACCTAACTTGTAATGTTTATTTATTTATTTATTTATTTTTGTGGTACCAGGGATTGAACCCAGAGGCGTTCTACCTCCGTGCTACACCCCTGGCCCTATTTTTTTATACTTTATTTTGAAACCGGGTCTCACGAAGT
>PVJS01018167.1:0-35226 GCA_004027185.1 Glis glis | reverse complement strand
ATCCTCCGGTCTCCACCTCCCAAAGTACTGGGATTACAAGCGTGCGCCACCACGCCCGGCTTGAACATTAATTTCTTGACCTAAAAGGTAAATTTATTTCTTTGAACCTTAGATACCTGAAAATGTAGACGTGGCTTTGGAACTGGATAATGGGTAGAAGCTGGAACAGTTTTGGAATGAATGCTGGACAAAGCCCATGTTACTATGCATGGAGCATTAAGCATGATTCTGGTGAGAAGAAGAAGAGACTAGGGAGAGTCTGGAATTTTCCATAGATACTCTAAGTGGTCATGACCAGAATACTGACAGGAAAATGGACCATACAAGCCATTCTGATGAGGTCTTATATGGAGCTGAGGAACAAGGTATTGAAAACTGGATTGAAGACCCTCATAGTTATAAAGTTTCAAAGAACTTGACTGCATTGTGGCCGCATTGTGTATCAGCTCTAGGACTCCATGAAATGCAGAATTGAAGAGCCATGAACTAGAATATCTGGTGGAAGAAATTTCTAAGCAGCACAGGGTTCTGGCTGCCATGCGGCTACTTTTAACAGCCTTATGAAAAAAAGTAAAGAAATGCCTTATTGACAAGATTTATAACTAACAATGAAGGGAAGCAGAAAGATTTGGAAAATTCTCAGCCAGGCTGTGCCTTAGAGAATGAAGGAATAGTTTCAGGAGAGAAAACCAAGGGCGTGGCCAAGCAACCCTTTGCTAAGGAGATAAGTATGGATAGAAGGAGATAGACATGGATAGAAGGGATCCTCCAATGGGAGAAAGATTTTGAGGATATTTCGGAAATTTTCAAGACTGTTTTTCCCACCAGACCCAGAACACTAGGTGGGTAGAACGGTTTCAGACAATGGGCCCAGAGCACCCTCTATGAACTCATTGCCCAGAACTGCCCCAAGCTTCTGTTCTCAAAATTTTGTCATGGTGAAGGTTGGCAGCTCAGCCTGTGGTTCAAGCAGCCTCAGGTGAGGCTCCCCACTGCTCTGGAAGACATAAACCTTAACTGTTAGCAGCATCTGCATGGGGTTAATTCTGCAGGCCAGAAGAATTTGAGAGCTGTGGGGCATGCCTTCCTCCACCTAGATTTCAAAGGATGTCACAGAATGGCCTGGGGGCCCAAGCAGAGATTGACTACAGGGATGGAGCCACCACAGGGAGGCCTTACTGGGACAATGCCAATGGAACCCTGGAAGCAGAAGAGCCCCTGAGATCCCAGAACTGTAGAGTAACCAGCATGCAATGACCGCCTGGGAGAGCTGCAGACATGAGGCTCCAATGGGAGAGTTTAAACTTGGGCTGGGCGCGGCAAGACCATGGATGCAGAGCTATCTGAGGCCCTGGGGGCCCAACCCTTGCACAATAGTGTGCAGGAGGAAGGACATAGAGTCAAAGGGCATTATTCTCCAGCTTGAAGAATTAATGTTGTTTTTGCTGTTGGGTGTTGGACTTATTTGGGGCCTGTTACTCCTTTCTTCTTGCCTATTTTTCTCTTTTGTAATGGGAACATCTGTCCTATGTGTGTCCCACCATTATATTTTGGAAGTAGATAACTTGTGTTAATTTCACCGATTCACAGATGGAGTGAATTTGTCCTAGGGAGAATCATGCCTTGAGTCTCATATCTGATTTAGATGAGACTCTAGACTGGGACTTTGAGTTTGTGTTGGACGAGTTAAGACTTTGGGTCTACTGAGATAGAATTCTTGAATTTTGCATGTGAGAAGGACATGAGTTTGAGGGGCCAGGAGCAGAATGCTATGGTTTGAGTGTGTTCAATAAAAAAGAATGTATGTATTGGAAAATCAATCCCCAAATCATTGTTAATGGTATTTGGAAGTGGAGCCTCTAGGAGTTAACTAGGATTAGATGAGGTCATGAGGGTAGTGCCCCCATCATGGTGTTCCTGCCTTTATAAGAAAAGGAAGAGAGACCTGAGCTAGCACACTTGCTCTGTCTTGCCATGTGACACCCACCCTCCACCATGTTATGGTGCAGCGATGGGACCAGATGCTGGTGTTATGCTCTTGAACTTCCCAGCCTCCAGGACCATGAGCCAAGTAACTCCCTGTTCTTTGTAAACCATCCAACCTATGGTATTCAGTTAGAGCAACAGAAAATGGACTAAGATACTGTTGAATAAATTTCGTAAACTTGGTCTCTAAAGTGAGTTGAAGGAGGGAGGAGAAACGGAAAGGATGGTGAAGAAGGTCAGAGGGGACTAAGGGAGGATGAGGAGACAAAAATGGTGCCCCAATCCATGCAATTGTAGTTTTGCGTCACTTGCCCAACATAGTCTTACTTGGTGCTGTTTCTTTCCTTCTCAACTATTAGTAAGAGGAGGATAGTAAGGAAACCAGTTCTTCTTGGTTTCCTCTGTGCACTCTGTAAAATTTAATAATATAACAACAATAAGTCACTGAATTATTCCCAATATGCCACATTTTGCCTTGGAGATATCTATCACTGTGAGTCGTAAAAACTGCAAATCATTGCCATTGCATTTTATAGATGAGGAAACTGAGGCTCAGAGAAGTGAGTAATTTGTGATTCAGCCATTTGGTGACACAGAACCAATTTGAACAGAGCAAACAGACTCCTAACCCAGTTATACATAATATTCCACTTATGTTGTTCCACCCAGAAGAGTGTCTACACTGATGGGAATCTGGGACCAGGTAGAAGGGGATGAAGCCATGTAGCAAGTGTATAAGGGAGGGATGTGTAGGATCTTGCCATAGTACAGCATGAAAATTATGCTGCTTAGGCACTTGCTTAATCAGTCTACAACTTGGGCCAGCACAAAAGTATAGATCGTTTTTTATACTGGAGGTTTCTTTTTGAGTTTGTATGAATATGGTCAAAAAAAGAATCATGATCGTGAACTGAAACTATCAGACATAATATCACAGAGATGATTATATTAAACTTGTATGAAGCTGTCACTTAAAAATGATAGCAAGTCAAATAAATTAAAGCATACATATAAAAAAAAGTAGATCCCCCCAAAGACTGAAGAGGATGCTATCACAAACTGGGCAAGAAAAAGAAAAAGCAACCACAACCCCTCTCCTCTGGAAAAGTATATTTTAAAACAAAAATCAAATGAATGTAGGTTGTGAGTGATTATTTTTCATGGTACCTCCTTAGAGACTAATTCAATAGTTTTGAATAGAATATTTGAAAGTTCTCCATGTATGTTATACTATTAATTTTAAATTAATTCTAATATATAATGTTAATCATTACTATAAAACAATGCACTTCTTTTAAAAAGTCATTATTTTCATTCACTCACTCTTATTGAATAGTGTCAATGGCCATTGGGAAATGTTCCTATACAACTGAATTTATAGTTTATAGTCATAATTTGGAGAATATATGTTGAAGTAAAATGAATGCATTCCAAAATTTTCCTTCCATCACCATGTGTGTCTGTTTATGTGCTGTGCCCTACAAATAACGATAAGGTTATTTTGTCCTGTCCAGAGCAGGGGGAGGTGTGTCTCTGCTGGAGGCAGCTCTGTGTGGGAGGTGGAAAAGCTGATGCTTACAGGCCTTCAAAGGAATCTACTTGAGCCTCATACCAGAATGGGGAGGGCTGGTTATACCTGCCTAATGTTGGCAAGGAAGGACCATTCAAGCAAACTCCAGGCTGGGGATACCGTGGATGCAAGTCCCACTTTGTGACACTTGTGTAGTTTTGTTCTATTCTTAGAACTGCTTAGCTTACAGTCCAAAGCAATGAGAACCATATCGGTTACATGAATGTGGACCCAGGAAGATCAGTTCTTACCTTCGACCTTTCCAAAGTTAATAGTTGTATTCAAGACTTACCTTCCCCTATAAGCAAGTGAGGAGGGAGAGGGCAGAGAAGGAGGAGGGGGAGAAGGAGAGAGAGAAGAAGAAGGAGGGGGGAAGGAAAGGGAGAGGGAGAGGAAGAGGGAGAGATAGAGAGGAAAAGGAAGAAGGAGGAAAAGGAGGGGAGAAGGAGGAGAGAAAAGAAAGAGAAAAAAAGGAAGACAGAAGTCTCTTGACCTTGAAGATTCTGGCTCTCTGATGCCAAGAAAATTAGAAGGCATATTCTTGGGAGTGCTTATTTTTGGCAGTAAATAAAACCCTCAGGGAAGGTTATTAATTTATCTGGCCTATTTAGTATATTAAATTACACTATTTCATACTCTAGTGGCCTGAAAAAGTTAATTTACCATTCGAATGGCGTGAATGATGAATGCATACATCAAGTCCTGGCACTTTACAATACTCAACAAGCACTTAGTACTTTTTGCTTAGGTGTACTTTATTTTTTTATTAGTATCTATGGGAAAAGAAAAGAGAACTGTAACATTGTTGGCTAGGGTGCCATCTCAGAGCGAGAGATACCACAACATAGGGCCCTGGTAGAGGGGGAGAGACTCTCAGAAAGGAAAAAGGAAGGGTGGACATGTTGGAAGGGAGAGAGATGATTCCAGATTCCAAAATCCCTTGGCATCCTATGCTTCTGCCCTTTTATCTGTGGTACAGTGTCCTCATATTCCTCCAACTTTGGATTCCTTTCAACCCCACGCCTGTCCTATTAGTATTTTATTTTATTTGGTACTGGGGATTGAACCCAGGGGTATTCTACTTCTCAGCCCTTTAATTATTTTTTTTTAAATTTTGAAACAGGGTCTTGTCTTGCTAAGTTGCTGAGGCTAGCCTCGAGACTGTGATCCTCCTGTCTCAGCCTCCCAAGTGCTGGAATTACAGGCATGCACCACCACACCCAGCTTCTACCAGTGCTTTATGAGCTGTCATGTGGGACTTGAATGGGATTTGGAAAATTAAGAGCTGATTTTTATTCTTCCGGATATATTGGTTGCCTAGGGCACCTAAAATAACTTAAGTTGGTTTTGAAATGAACTGTCCCTTGTGGAAGAAAGGTGCATCATAATTTTCTTAATTTAAACAATGGGATGAGAGGAATGGCAGACACCTGACTTGCATTTCACATGTTAAATAATGTTGAGCAGACTTTAGGATGCAATGGACATATGGCTTCTTAACTAAGGGCATGCTTCCAAATATTGCTCCTACAAGAGGAACACAAGATCAGCACAGAGGCACCTGTACCCTTTGGTTATGTTTGGATGCAAATATATTAAAAAATAAAATTGGATGCTCCTGTCTGTGTTTGAAAGCTATATGCCTCTGCGTTCCAGCAATCACTTGATGTACAACCACCAGATTCCACTCTTGCTTCATAAGGAGATGTGATGAATTAGGTAAAGGGTTTGGAGCACCAGAAACAAAAAACTTTCTCCTCCTTTTTATAGATTCAACTAAAATTAAGAGACTAATAGAGTAATAAATAAAATGAAAATATCACGAATAAATGAGTACATGGATAAATAAAATTAAAATGAGATTTCTAAAGTAGATCTTGGTAAGCCCAAGTTTCCAGATAATTTGTAAGTTATTAGGAGATGATGCACGCTGAAAACTTGGAAGACGACAAGGACTCCTGACATTGCCTGCGTGTGTAACAGAAAGGCTTGTAAACTGTCCAGTGCCTGAGGTTATTCACAGTGAAGGTTGGCTCTGGTCTCCCCTGGACACTAGCGACCGAAAGAGGGAAGTCAGAATTCCAGAACACGGTTGGCCCTCCTCCCTCAGAGGGTTTCTAGAGCCGAGGGCTGCGTGTACGCAGGTCAGGTGCACCATGCACCCTCCAGGCGGATTCTCACATCTCTCTGCCTACCTTGTGCACTCCCCCAGGGGGAGGGAAATGAAGAGTCAGGTGGACCCAGCAGGGGGAGTGGGTGAGCCGGCCCCAGGGCCGCCCAAAGAGTCCCTGGGTGTGGGGATGGGTGTGGGGCAGTTTGGGTGGGAGCGTCGTGGAGGCTTCTCCCACCAAGTTGTGCGCCTCTTTGGTGGGGTGTGTGCAGAAGGAGCAGGATAAATAGGAGGCTCCCTCCTCTCCGCGACACTCGCGGACCCGGCCGCAGCCCGCCCTGGGTGTTTCCCTGCCCTGTAGCCAGGGTGCCAGCCAGAGAGTAGTTTCGTTTCCTCCTGGCTCCGGGATTAGTTTCCAGGCACCCTCTCGGGCGCCCGGGGCCCGGGAAGGGGGCGAAGAAGGAGGAGGGAGACTCGTCCAGGGGCTGGCCGGCCCCGCGAGCGGGGTTGATGGACCGGGCCGCCCCGGGCAGCGGCGCCAGCTCCCTGCCACTGCTCCTGGCCCTGGCCCTGGGTAAGTGGCCACACTGGGCGCTGGAGACAGGAGGAAAGACCCGGCCGGAGTGGCGGGAGGGCGAGCCCTGACCCGCGCCGGCATCTGGACGCGCGGGCCAGAGAACTCGATGACAGGGGCAGCGCGAAGTCGAGGACCCGGCGGTCCTGGGCTGCACCTGTTGGAGGCCGTCCCTCGGCGGCGGGAGGCCCAGGGCGGGCGGAAGGGATCCCGCGGGTCCCCGCTGCTGGCGCTCGCTCTGGGGCCACTGGTGCAGCGTGCACCGAGCCGAGGACCCGGTGGATCCGGAGGGGGGGTGTCCGCGGGGCTCTGGGTGCCAGCGAGGAGCTGCGCGAGGGAAACCCATTTAAACAGGAGCTTGGGAGTCCGGGTTCTGAAGAGCAGCCGCAGGAGGCAGAAGAAGGGAACCCCTTGACTCAAAATACTGGCGGGGAGCGCAGAGCAAAGTGTGTGTGTGTGTGTGTGTGTGTGTGTGTGTGTGTGTGTGTGTGTGTTCGAGCATGCGCACGTGTCCCCGATCCCACTGGAGGGGGACAGCAGCTAGACTGGCTGCAACCTAAGAATAAATTTTTATACCTAATTTTTTCTGGGACTGTTGGGAGGTGCTAAGAGAAAAGATCTCTGAGACCCGACTGTCCTGTTGCTGATAAGGGAGCAAGGAAAAGGGAAAGGACATATTTTATTGAGGAACTGTCAACGAAATACCAAAACACTTCACTTGGAAAAATTGCGGGAAGGACAACTTTTCCTCAGTTGCAAGGTTAAATAGCCTTGGGCTGTCACTTTAAGGACCACTGGGTGTAACCACCTGGCTGAGAGAAGGGTGGCAGTTCCCCTGAGCAGGGTGCCTGGAACCCCCATCTTGGGAGTTGGTGCTTAGGAGGGAGAGCTGGCTCTCCTTCCAGATGGCTGGAAGAGAGGTTCCTCTCACCTCCAGAGTGGGAAGGGAGCGGGGTTACTCAGGTGGGAAAACGCCACCACCTCAACGCATACCCTCTGCATCATGGCCATGTGGGGTATGGGGAGGGATGCTAGCAATATTTTCTAGCTTTTGCTGAAGTGTGTGGGCATCTGGGGATGGAGCATGGGGAGTGGGTCTCTCCATCCTAAGCATCACCATGGCCTCACTACCACCTGCGAGCCTGGGAAGGGACAGCACACGTGAAAGAGGATAGAACATTCTCTTCTGGAGGAAAAAGAGGGAATGTAAGTGGAAGTTTCCATTTTGCTGTGTTCTTGGGGTGAGAAAGGTGGTTTAAAAGGTGTCGTGGACTTGGTTGGAGGTGGATCAGACTTAGGTCCAAGGTTAGAGAGAGGGAACTGATTTAACAAAGGCCGCAGAGCTTGGTGGTAGAGGAATGTGGAGCCTGAAGATGCTGCGTCTGAGGCTCGGACTGGAGCAGCACTTGGGGCTTTTGCCAGCACCACTTGTGTGTCGCTGGCATGCTCCTCCTCCAGCTTGTCTGGACCATCAGTCAAAGCACTCGCCCAGCATCTGCTGTAGTCAAATGTATAGGAATAGGGGTGGGAAGAGGGCTCAAGAAATTCCTAAGCTGTGGTTCCTGCCCTAAAAGAACGTGTGTTACATTTGGGAAGGCAAGATGGATAGTATGAAAAAATCAGAGAAAAGTTCATGCAACCAGAGAAGGGAGCGCTCCAAGTGAGGGATGGGAGTAGTAGGCCGAGGTTGCATGGAGGGTGTGAGTAAGGAAGAGAAGCCTGGATAGATTCGAAATAACAGAGGAGAAAGCAGGGAGATAGATACAGGGCGAAGTATTTAGTAAAGAGCAGATGATGGGATTGAGGATGCTCTACTGGGAAGACAAGGGTTCAACCTGCCAGAAAGCAGAATTTGTAGGATGTAGACAGATTATGAAGAACCAAAAAAAAAAAAGACAGATTAAAATATCACAAGGCTTGAATAAGGGAGTGATATGATGTGAACAGCAATTTAAAGGAGGTAAATCTGAGCCAGGCACAGTGATGCATGCCTATTATCCCAGTACTTGGGAGCTGAGACAGGAGGATCTCAGGTTTGTGGCCAGCCTCAGCCACCTTGCGAGGCCCTCTGCAACTTAGTGAGACCCTGTTTCAAAATAAAAATAAAATAGGGCTGGGAGTGTAGCTCAGAGGTAGAATGTCTCAGGGTTCAATCCCCAGTACCACTGGGGGGGGGGGGAGATAAATCTGGCAGTGAGGTGCAGTGTAGGAAGAGCGGAGGGGGACTGTGGGTCAGAGGACCAGATTGTATCATAGTTTTGATCCAAGTGTAGGCTAATTAGAGCCTAAATTAGGGCATTGGACAAGAAGAAATGTCAGGGTAGAAATAATTATTCAGTATTGATGGACATTCTCCCCCCTCTACTATCACACAGTGTTTTTTTATTTTTCTCAAAACTCATCAAAAGGCAGAATTGCAACAACAAAACAAAACTCTAAGCTGGTGCTATGGTATACTCAGGGTAACCTAAATGTACAACCACCTTGTTGAATGATTGCCTTAGGAAATTGAATTCTGCCTCTAGATCCCCTAAAAGCTCTACCTCTTGCAAAATGCCAAAGGATGCAATTTGTTGGCATCACTGTTTCCATTAAGTGTTCCTGTTTCTATCATGCACACTTTAAAGTCCCTGTTCTAATTTAAGCCACATGCTATTTTATTTACTTTTTTAAAAGAATGTGAGCAATGTGGTGTGTGTGTGAGTGTGTGACAGTGGAGAGTACAGTGCTGGCACTGAGCAGACATGAGACCTGGTTCCTGCTCTGCCATTCTGTGACTCTGATATCTGAAAGTTACAACTTCCTGGGTATTGTTTTCCTTATTCCTAAAACGAAAGGGTTTTGTTAAATGATGTCACACTTTCCAATGTCACATTCTTTTTCACAAAGTAAACAAAATAACGTGTGACAAAATTAGAAATGGCTCAGATGCATTATAAATGTAGATGCTCCTTAAATACACCTGGCATTTAGTAAGACGGATTTATACAGGGTAATTTTCATTCTAACATATGCAAACTATGTACTGTTCCCTTCAGAAAATTTTATGAAGGGAAAGGTAGGACTGGAGAAAAAAAAAGAGACACATAACATAGGAAGATAACACCTATAAATCAAGCATAGATATAAGTAATATATTTGTGTTCTATTTATATATAATTATGTACATACTTATATATGTATGTCTATATATAATTAATGTTCTTTATGCATATTGATTTGATTTTATTTTGCTAAAACTAAAATCATTTTCATAGTAGAAATCTTGAGCCATTTAATTTCATTTTTCTAAAAATGGGGTTTATAAAAAAAGCTTAGCGCCAGGTGTGGTGGCGCACCCTTGTAATCCCAGTACTTGGGAGGCGGAGACCGGAGGGTCTGGGTTTGCAGCCAGCCTCAGCTACTTAGTGAGGTCCTCCGCAACTTCGTGAGACCCGGTTTTAAAATAAAAAGTATAAAAAATAGGGCCGGGGGTGTAGCTCGGAGGTAAAACATCCCTGGGTTCAATCCCTGGTACCGCAAAAATAAATAAATAAATAAATAAATAAATAAATAAATAAATAATAAAAAAAGCTTATATTTCTCAACTGTATTCTCTTATTTGTTAACAAATCCAGTTATCAATAGGAATCTAATCCCAGTGATTAAGAGGGAACTACTGAAGAAGAGATACCTGAATACTCTTTTCACCTTTATTATTGTATATGAAAAATAATCCCATTAGAATTATTCCTGTCTCTGAGGATTATGGGTGATGGGATACAGTGCTAGTTTGTTTATAGTTATGATTCTTTAAATGACGAAGGAACCAATCCATAACTTCTTCCATGCCAAAAGAAGGGAACACCCTGTAGTGACTTCATTCTGAGGCATAATTTGCATTTTCTTGCTTTTTAAAGGCTCCACTGTAAAAGCCCAAGCCTGGTTCCAACAACTCTCACAACTTCTTAGCTCCAATGAGGGTAGTTTCTGACCTCCCAATGGATTGTATTACTAAAGTTAGTGTGAATGTTGGATAATTAGAATATATATCACAAGACATTCTATTTAAACAACTCTTGGGATTACATTCCCAGGCAAGTTCACAAAAATTTTTTGAATTCACAATGTATTTTGAATTGTAATACTCTCATATAAAAGTATATAAGTGAACATCAGATTACCAGAAAATGTGCTTGGTTTCATTATTATGTCTTCAAAGCAACTGGTTTCTCATCACCTGCAAGGGTTTTGGAGAGTGGGAGTGAGGTAATGTCTACTGCATCCTTCATCTTTCATTCAGTGGATTATGAGCAAAGGATATCCAAATATATGTTGGATGAAAAGTTAAATGGAAGATGAAGGACAGAGATGCATGGTGGAGATGTAGAGATGCATGGTGGAATATATTTGCATGACAGAAGGTACCTTACAACTCAGGGCATTTACTACTCGGATAGGGGGTGTTGTGGTGTGGATCTGCAATGTCCCCCAAAGGTTCATGTCCTTAAAGGCTTGGCTCCCCAATGCTGCAATGTCCACAGTGAAGAAGCTTTTAGGAAATGACGGAATCATGAGGGTTCTAACCTCACCAGTGGATTGATCCATTTGGTGGGTTAATAGTTTGAATGTATTATTGGGAGATGGGATGTAGTTGGAGGAAGCATGTTGCTGGGGGCTCCCCTGGAAAGGTTTATCTTATCTCTGGCCCTTCCTTTCTGTCTCTCTCTCTCTCTGCTTCCTGGCTGCCATCAGCTTATTGACTCTTAATTGTTCCAAGGAGTACACATAGTATTATTCCACATGCATAGGAAAGAAGTCAAATCATCGAATACAATGAATGCTTTAGGACATTAAGAATTAATTCTTTCTCAGGGACCCAGGTACAGGAAGGTTGAATTTTCTTTAATCCTCTCTACATCTCCAGGAGATTAATGCTATTTTTAATGGTCCAACATTTCAGATGCGGAAACTAAAACTCTGAGAAATTAAGTCACTCCCTAAAATATACCATATTTTGGGAACTTAAGTTCTGGTCTATGTGATTTCAAGCATTGGGCTCGCAACCCTACCCTGTCCTGCCTTCATGCTTTATATACTATTGATACATCTTAAACTATAATCCCAGCTGATACTGGATCTACAAAGAATCTGCAGACCTGTTGGTGAGGGATGCTCTCAAGTCAAATTTAAGAGGAAAGTAATCTGATTAAAATGGGGTGCTTTTTATTACTAATGACTGCTAGCATTCACAGGCATATTTGTATCTTAAAAAAAGTATTCTCATAGCTCAAATGAACCTTTGTGCGAATATAAAGGAATAGGAGAGATTTTTTTTTTGGTTGGAGAGAGTTGGGGTATTTAATCTTAATTCAAATCAATTAAACTACTGCCTACTTTGATTATCAGCAAAGTCAAGTAACCATGAAATACTTTACATTTTTTTACATTTATTCTTTACATTATTTTCCCTGAGGATATATAGTACATTATTTACTGACCTGTAGGCTAGAGGCGTTAATCACAAAACAAGAAAGGAAAGTATAACAATATTCATATTTAGCTTCTTGGTTCAAAGTGCTAAGTTAACTGTAACAGAAAGTTATTAATATAACATTTCCTTCTTTGCAAAATTATGAACTTATTTATTTGTTTGGCCTTATTGACTTTGGAGGGCTTGCATGACGAGTATATGAGTGTGTGGCATATAATAGGAGCTCAAAACATATTCGTTAAATGAATGGATGAATGTAAGTGGCCGTTGGTGAATGTGCTCATCCCCTAAAAAGGCAGCAAATAAACCCAAGAAAACATCACTATTTTGTTTAGGTAAAACGCTGGCCCCTGGTTCAGAGATATTACAAAAGGACATGGTTTCTCACCTCTTGTTATATGGGCCTTGCTGCTGGCAGTGCTAACGGTCCATTGACAAAAGGACTTTTGTTTTGCAAAAGATAAGATCATTTCTTCTGTTTCTTATGTTCTGTGTTAGATTCAGAACACTATATGCTTCTCACATGTTTGGTTCAAGGGCAGATTTCACCAGTCAAATGCAGGCTCTTAAAATAAGTGTTTTGGGGGTTGAGGATGTAGCTCAAGGTTTAGCATGTATGAGGCCCTGTGATCAATCAATTGGCTGGGGAGCCAATAAATAAATAAATATGAATAAATAAAAATAAACTAAATATATTAATTAATTAAAATAAGTAAGTGTTTCAGCAAGGAAAGGAAGGATGATGGACTCTGGGCACTTTTCAATGGTTCATTAAAAATGTTCTTTGAATTCTGTGCAGTGTCAGGTGATTTCCCATTTGATTAGAACTTTTAAAATACATGTGTTTTTCATTAGTGGTGAGTAATCCAGTTGTTATGTTTATGGGTTTCTGTTTAATATTAAATAGGAAAAATAAACTTTTAGTGGTTCCTGTGGAAGTTGAGATTGATGTGCTTTGGAAGCTGACAGACGACTGACTTGTTAGTGTTGAGGAATTCCTAACTCACTTTACAGTATATATAATGTTTTCATAGCCATCAATTGCCTGGATTTCCTAATGGTTTTATTCAAGCACATGACACACAGATCCTTGTCCTCTACTCTTTGAAGTGAACTGTGCGGTCCAGGCCTTTCCAGAATAGGAGAGGATCTCTTGCCTCCGCCTTGTGGTGCAGAAAACCCAGTAGTAAGACCAGGAAAACATCATCAGAGGTGAACGCAGCACTTTTAGGAGACCTGGACTTGACTTAGTCATGAGCACCTTCCTATTGAAATGTCATATGGGTTTCTGACAATGGACTGGTCTCATCTTCCAGGGTGACTGACATAGGATGTTGCTATGGCTTTATTTATTTATTTATTTTTTTTTTGCGGTACCGGGGATTGAACCCAGGGGCCTTCTACCTCGGAGCTACACCCCCGGCCCCATTTTTTATCCTTTATTTTGAAACCGGGTCTCACGAAGTTTCGGAGGATCTCACTAAGTATCTGAGGCTGGCCGCAAACTGGATCCTCCAGTCTCCGCCTCCCAAGTACTAGGATTACAAGCATGCGCCACCACGCCCGGCTGTTGCTATGGATTTAGGTATCTGCTTGACTGTCACTGTACAATCCCAACAGAGTAGGTCTTTACATTTTAGGGGACTTTTATAACTGAAAAAATAACCATTTTTATACCTATTATCTCAATTAACCTTCACAACAAAAATAACAGTTGAGCAATTGTGTAGTGTGTTGGCTGGGCACTGTTCTAAGAACTAATAAACCATTTCATTCACACAACATTATCCACCTAACACAGGAGCTAGATAGCACTATGAGTCCCATTTATAGAGGAGCGTATAAAGCATGAAGGCTTATGTAACTAGGACAAAGTTCTGGCTTGATGAGTATGGCCTGTAAGTCTGAGTGAGGTGAGTGTCTGGATCATAGCAGACAAACATTCATTGCTCACTATGGTAGACAGGGAGAAATAGGACACTAAAATTCAGGGATATTATATTTAATTTAAGTGGAGAAACCATCATTGGAAGCTGATTCTCCTGACTTATTTTAAAAGCACTGAAGTTCATCCTGGATGTCTTCCTGCCTCATAGGTTCGGACTCCTGGCTGTTCATTACACCCAGGAGACACTGTCTACCCATGGTGTGGCCTGGGCCATTCTAATTGATAGTGTTCACTTGGTGTTGGTCAGACCAGGTGTTTTACTTCAGCCTGTGACTAGCTTCACTCTGAGCACCCCACTCTTTCCAGATCGTTAATAAGCCTGAACCTGTGCAGTGACTGCTGTACATCCAGGGGTACTCCTGTGGGCAGACGGGAGGGGTCATGTTACTTTGTGCTCTTGCTGATTGGACCCACATGCCTACTACTGAGAATGGGTAAAGGAGCCTATTCCAAGGCAGGGTAAGGTGATGGTCAAGAGGTGGACTCTGAGCAGGACAATTGCGTGTGACACTTGGTGCTGCAACCTGCCAGCATTAAAGCCTTAGGCAAATCTCTTCAACCTCCCAGGCCTCAGTTCCTCATCTACAAAAGATTATAGTAGTAAATCCAAAGCTATTATGTAGATTAAATGTGTTATGGTATGAAGCACTTAAAAATATGCCTGGAACAGAGTAAGTTCTAGATAAGTAGGAACTATTGTAACAGACAAGAGGAAAACATAGAGGAAATCATTAATTGTGACCAATACTTTTTATAAATGTACTTTTATTGATGCACTGTAGTTATGTCATGGTGCGATTCCAAGTGATACAAGCATATGTGCGCACATCACACATCACTGTTGTATTTCCCTGTACATATCCTCCCCTACTCCACTCCCCCTACTTCCCTCCCCATACATATTAGTGAGATTGACAGTGAAACCTTCTTATATGGAGGTAACCTTACTTGAACTGTTTCTTTCCTCGATCCTCCTTCCCCCCTCAACTCCCTCCCTCAATCCCCTTCCACTATTCTACTGCTTCCTCCCCTCATTTGGCTGAAGTCCCTTTTGCTTCCTATTTTTGTTCTAGCTTCCACATATAAGAGAAAACATACAAACCTTGACATTCTGAGACTGGCTGATCTCACTTAGCATAACATTCTCTAGTTCCATCCATTTTGCTGAAAATGACCTAATTTTGTTCTTTTCTTTTGGTGGAGTAAAATTCCATTGTGTGTATATACCACATTTTCATTATCCATTCTTCTTTTGATAGACACCTAGCTTGGTTCCCTGATTTGGCTATTGTGAATTGTGCTGCTATAAATACGGGTATACATATATTACTATAGTAGTAAGTTCAATTCCTTTGGAAAGATACCAAGGAGTGGTAGAGCTGGGTCATATGGTGGCTCCATTCTCAGTCTTTTGAGAAACCTCCACACTGATCTCCATAGTGGTTGTACTAATTTACAATCCCACCAACAGTGTTACCTTTTAAAGATTTTTGATATATTGATTCTGGGTACTTCCTGAATATAATCAGTCTCTACTAATTGATGGAAAACCTTTTTCTTGCCTTTGTTCCTCATATTCCTGTTCCCACTAGTTATGAAATAGTCAATAGATAAAAATTCCCCCAAAGAGTTTTATTTTGACTGGTTTGGTTAGAAAGAAAAATGTGAAAAATAAAGTTGCAAAAGTAAAATGCATATCTACTTTCCGAAAACACATGCCACCATAAATTCTTCTTCACCTGCCAATTTTGATGCTAATTTTATGCAATGAGGAGCTTTACAGCACTTGCATGACATTGATATCAGACACAAAAGTCAGCCTGCAGTAGCAGAGTAAAATGAAATATTTAAAAGATGATTTTAATATTTGAGGCAATTTCATCAAAGTAGGATTGTCTCATTTATTTGAATTATGTAAATAATTGCCTCAATTAAAAGGAAATAAAACTGTCATTTTGGAAGAATGGGGGATGATGCAATGTCAAAATTAGTTTCTAAATATCGGAGAAATGGAGAATAAATTATTTAGAAATAAATTTAGGACAAAATAATTTTTTTTCAGATTTTCAAGAGTGGACAGCTATGCATTGATATGAAGTTGTTCCACAATAATTGCCTTGTAACATTGAGATAGCTATTTAACCTCTCTGTGCCTCATTCTCTTATCTATGGAATAATAATAATAATAATAATAATAATGATAGTAAATGTCATTTAGGGACTCAGGATTGTATTGAGATACAAAGGAGATAATACAGTAAAAAATTTTAGCAGAATTATTGGCAAGTGAATATTCAATATAATATTACTATTTTCAACTTTGTGAATATGGAGATAACTTTTAAATTATTTCATAGGCATGATCTAAAAAGGAGAAATAGAATCACTGTGTTCATTAAGCCAACTGGCAGGTTAGACTTTATACCCTGATCAGAGGAAATTGCCATGATATTCACCGCTGGAGTCAAGCAAAGAAAAACAAAACAGAAGGAATCTGCCCCTCATGACCATATTTTTGAAATTGGTCTGAACATTGTATTAGAGTATAAGTTTCATTATGGCCAAAGATTTTGTTTTGTTCACAGTTATACTCCAGTGCCTCTGCATAGCAGATATTCAATAAATATTTGTTGAATGAATGAATGTGAGTGTGGATGGTCAAGGAAGTCATCCTAGGCCAGTAGCCTCTCATAGTGCATCACAAAAAGCTTGATGTAAACTTTTCAGGACACACACACACACACACACACACACACACACACCACACACACACACACACTCTTCCTAATTTTAATAACCAAAGACTAAGAACACTTCACCTTCTCCCCAAACTCTTCGTATTCCATCTTTTATGTCTTCAGATAAGCCAACAGTGACATATGTTTGTTAGTTCCTTGCAGCTGAACTTCCTTTGCTGAGTAGACTGACCTGACAGAATCAGATTTGTTCATGAAGTTTAAATGTTGACTATAAAACTTTAACTTATCCAAAAGTGGCACTTTCCTGCCCATGTGGAATACTGGATGAGCTGATGGAATGTACTATTGTTATTTCTAAAACATGTAATGAGAAAGATCTAAAAATTTTTAGTATTTTAAATTTTACTCTTTTAAAGTGTACCTAATACTATTTAAAGTGTATCTAAAACTATAAAGCATTAATGAATTAATGAGTATAGCTTAATTATAAATCATTGTTTTTCTGTAAGAAATGTATAATACATTGGATTAAAATGTTCATCACAAAAGAAACATTGTGGAATGATTCAATGTTTATCAAATTTTAAACTATTATGGGCTGGAGTGATGGGGAACATTCACTACCAAAGTAGTGACTTGAGTTAATTCTTCCATGATAGTGGTGGAAAAAAACATGGGAGAAGGCTTAGAAGGCAGACAAATTAGTAGTCGCTCTTCTGGTGTAGCAGAAAGTGAGGAAACCCAAATGCCTAGAACAAAGAATCACCTTTGTGTGGTATTGAGGGAAGTACTGACTGGATAAGGACCTGCTTTCCCCAATGAAAATGTTAGGATGCTCAGTTCTTGATGTAGTCATGTCTAAGGTCTCCTAGAAATTAGAGCCAGAGGATTTGGTAATTTAGATAAATTCATAATTTTCAAGACAAATTAAGGCTTCATTTTAAAATATTCTATAGCTTCTTGCCTGGGAAACATGTTGAAATACTGACTGCCTTTGACCTTATTCCCTACAACGTAGAGATAAGCCGGCCTCACCTTTTGTCTAAGGTTCAGGTGACTGGTCTTCTTGATGGTTCTTTTTCTCTAGTCCTTAACCGTGCGCTGCTAGGCTTTCTGAGGTTAGGGATGGCTCATAATCAGGAGGTTGCTCTAGGTCCATCTTAGAGTAGCAAAAGAGCCTGTTCCAAGAGACCAATAATTTATGACAAAATTAAAAATGATTAAAAATTAAATGGCTAAAATTTTAATAACCAATCAAGAAAATTGACATGATCACAATGTAATGCACTTCATTCTTTTCCTCTCAGACTTTATCTTATTCTGTGAAAGCTTCATTCTGTAACATTCATGACCCATTTTTTTTTGTCCCTAACTCATGTCACAGGGCCTCCTTGGAAATGGAATAACAATGGACAATGAGTACTTTGATATTTTTAATAGGGTAGTAATACAGTGAATGCAGTGGTTTAAGATTGGTCTTAAAGTGCAGAATGGATCAGATGTGGAGAAATTAGTCAGAGGCAAGTAAAGAGGAAGCTGCTCTTACTGAGCCTCACACTTCTCAACTGAGAGAAAGGAGTAAATTCAATCAATATTTTAAAGCCAGAGTTTATTGCATATAATGATGAATCACATGTAGATAAAGACAGGGACAGAAGAATTTAAGTGGCCTACAAGATTGCTAATCCAAGAGAGAAATATATTTTATGGTGTCATATTTGAAAGAAAAGTCCTTTTGTTTTGTGGGGACATGAACTGCTTTTGAAACATTCAAATATTCCATGAGCATTTAGAAATAACAAAGTTGATTTCAAATTAGAGCTACAGAAACCATATGTGGTTATTTTCCCAAGGAATGTAAGAAATACAGGTAATAATGTCTCTCCTTTTAAAGTCTGGTTTGACATGACCCTAGGAATCTAAATTTTAAGATGACTTCTGAGGAGAAGAATCAAATTTTCATTATAGAATAACTATAAATATTTTATGTAGATAACTCTTCTCTCTAGGAAGTAGAACTCAATTCCTTTCCTCCTTTGAGTATAGGTTGGAGTTAGAGACTTTCTTTCAAAGAATAGAGTATGATGTCACAAATGGCATGATTTCCTTCTTTTGAAAGGGTGAATAATATTCCATTGTATGTATATACCACATTTTATTTATCCATTTGTATGTTGATGAACATTTAGGCTGTTTCCATATCTTGGTATTAAGAATAAATAATGCAATGAACAAAGGAGTGTAGATACCTCTTAGAGATCCTGATTTCAATTTTTTTGGGATTGTTGTACTTAGTTAAAATAGTCAAACTTATACAAATAGAGAGTAGAATGGTAGTTTCCAGGGGCTGATGAGAATGGGAAATGAGATATTAGTCAAAGGGAATAAAGTTTCAGTTATTCCAGACAAATAAGCCATAGAGGTCTACTGTACAGCATAGTGCCTATACTTGATGATACTGTATTGTATACTTAAATTTTTGCTAAGAAGGTAGGTCTTATATGAAGTGTTCTTAACATACACAGATACACCATAAAGTATAAAAGGGGAAACACAGTAATTTGACAGTGGAGAAATACGGCAAGTACTAACTTAATCAAGTGATCAGGGTCAACATTACCAGTGAGGTCATGTAGATATCATGCGCCCCCTCCTATGATGTCATGAGAAGAATACCTCATTACAGTAGTATTCTTTCCCATAATCTATAACCATAGTCCAATCATGGCAAAAACATTAGATAAAACAAAACTTGTGGGGCAATCTACAAGACACCTGACCAGTAGTCATTAAATATATCAATGAGGTCATGAAAACTGAGGAAGGACCAAGGAACTATCACAGACCAGAGGAGACTAAGGACCTTGACACAGAAGAAGGACATTAATAATAATAATAATGATAATAATATAATATAATATAATAGTATATATTATATATAATAATATAATATAATGTTATGTTATAATAATAATAATAATTATGTACCAGAATTTCTTAATTCTGATGAATGTACCATAGCAATGTAGGTTGATAATGTTAGAGGAAGTAAAAAGTGGGTAATGGGTAGATGGGAATGCTCTCCATTTGCAACTTTTCTGTAAATATACATTTATTTGAAGATGAAAAGTTTATTTCAAGAAAGGACTCCATGGGAAATTCTAATTGCTAGCTGGTTCGGACAATCACTTGTTTAGAAAGTAGGGCTGCAAATATAAATGAATCATCCAGCTGCTTATAACTTCAAGCTCCAGCCTAGTATTTGGCACACAATAAATCCTCAGTAAATATTTGTTCAAATACTGAGTCCATGGATGCTTTGTGAGACTGGGTGACATGATTCAGAAGAAGACTGAGGCAAAATCATACAGACAGAAGTAGTATGAGTGTTGCTGGGGTCTGGAGAGAGGGACCTATGGGAGTTACTGTTCAATGTGGGTGTAGTTTCAGTTTTATAGGTTGAAAATTATTCTGGAGCTAGAGGGTGGTGAGGGCTGCACAAGAATATGAATGTACTTAAGAACACTGACCTGTCTACTTAAAAATGGTAAAGATAGCAAATTTCATGTTATCTTTATTTTACTAAAATAAAAAATATTGGGGAACATAAAAGAGTCCTGAAGTGGAGTGTTGGTGGCACCTGCACTGTGGCGTGGGAGTCAGAAAAACCTGGCAGAGTTAAGGGAAAAGGGAAGAGTAAGTCAGGAAGCCAAGAGTGGGGGTGGATTTTAGATAGTAGGTTTGGGAAGGGCGACCGTATTAGATACTGTGGATGTGGAGGAGAAGGGGGAGGCTCAAGAAGAGGCTGCTGGTGGGTGACCATTCTTAGATCAGAGATCAGTGAGAACTGAAGAAGTCAAAGACAGACAGACAGACAGACAGACACACACACACACACACACACACACACACACACACACGTAGCTGAAAGGATGGAAATTGAGGTGGCGGCTGGAAAAAGATTTGGTTTATGAGAGCCAACAATACATATTTGAAAAGTTGTTTCAACAAAAGTTTTCTCTGTATGGGTCAGAGTGCACAGCTTGTCTTTTTTTTTTTAACGGGCTTTTATTGGTGCATTGGAGTCTTACATTGCAATGAATATCTATTGTCTTAATGAATTAAAATTCCAGGAAGACAGCTCTCACCTTAATTTGGGAGGAAGGTTTACCCAATTGGAGCTTCAAAAAAAAAAAAATGCACTCAGCTGCCTTGAGATGTCGCGAGCTTTCCATACCTGAACATGGTCATGGTCTCCATGGCACTTATGGGAGTGGTGTGGAGTTGATTCCTAGGCGAGGTAGGAGGTAGGCTCAATGACTTCTGGGGCGTATTATTTCTTTATGAATGTAGTATGATGCTAGTGCAACTTGAGAATGTTTTGGAGGTTGGAAGATAAGGTTTCAAACTAAGATATGGTCAGTGGACTTCTCTGGGAAGAACTGAAGAGACAACACATGTGAAGGCCTAGGAAAATAATAGCAAAGGATTTTGAAAAAGAAAATTATTTGAGTTTTTCCACCCCAGACTGGATTCAGTGATTGTCTCTTCTTTCTTCTCATGGTCCTCATCTTGGAATATAGTACCAATCCCCTACCTCAGGGGGAATTATTGCCTTAAAGACTCTGCATACTTTATATTTTTACCATCCATTTGGATAATAATTATGAACTGAATCTTTTCTTTATAATTGATAAATTACATTGGCAAAAAGTTCAAACATTGTCATGGTCCTCATCTTGGAATATACTACCAATCCCCTGCCTCAGGAGGAATTATTGCCTTAAAAACTGCATACTTTATATTTTTATCATCCATTTGGATAATAATTATGAACTGGATCTTTTCCTTATAAGTGATAAATTACATTGGCAAAAAAGTCAGACATTGTTATGTCAGGAGACATTTGTTTTTAACGTTGCCATCCTCTGATAGAAATATCTATAAAAAAATCTCTACTCATTTATAGATAAATGGCAAACATCATATAATGGTGGGTAAGAAGAACAATTAAAATGTTGATAGAGATATGAGATGAGACCACACCTAGAGAATAAGCGTCACTTCCCATTTGCCTGTGTGGATGCCTAACAGAAGTTCTGCACCTTGTTCTCTCAGTGATTTCCACCCAGCAGCAGTCGCCACTTTTATATACTTATTGAGTGGTTTTGTAGACTACTCAGATTCTTAATCGGGAACCCATCTTTCAGGACGTGGTGAGTGGGTGTTATAAAGCTTCAGATGGAAATACGTGGTGTGACTGTTTCTTAATGAGTCTTATTTTCGTAGGTCACACAAGAAAATCAATTCAATTATTTCTGAGTCACACCATACACATCAAGAGGGCCCTTGTTTCTTAAGGCCTCTTTGTATAATTCTTTAGTCTGGCCAGACAGCTTTGCTCTCAAACACCCGAGATCATTTCTATGCCATTGCTTTTGGTTGATGACAGAAACATTCCCTACTTCTTGATGAAAATTTTCTTTATGATTTCTCCAGCCTAACAATTTGCCTCTTTTTGGAATTTATTTATTTATTTAGAATTTATTTTCTATACAACTGATACTTAAAATATATTGCCTAATCTTTCTTCCCTTTCTTTCATTCTCTCTTTTGCTCATCTTTGCAAATACTTTTATTGATAAAAGATAAAAATGGATTAATGTTAAATCGGGTTGTTTCACTCTAACTCAATTATAGGGCATGAATTCTGGGGCTTTTTCAGGTTGGGTGAGCATCTACTGTGAAACCTTGTCTTCTTTTCTTTACCATTATTAAAGTTTGATGACTGTTTCCTCATGGGTCAAAGACTGAGTTATCACTGGATCCAGTGGCCAATTCCACAGTTCCTTCTCACTTTGCACTTGGATAATCCTCCTTGAAAACAAATTGTCCTTTTGTTTTTGGTTTCTTTACCTCTTCTCTTTGAGTCATTATGAAAATTCAGTGAGCTCAAAGCTTTCTATTTAAAGTATTACAATGTCTCTCTGGTCTGGTCTTATAATAAAGAAATAGGAATCAAAAATCAAATTTTGATAACTTATGATGTCTAAGAAACTAGTTGTAGGTAATTATGGGGTTTCCATTGACTTTTGTCATTCTCAACACACTTTTAATAAAGATAATGGTAGAACAAAAAAAGGAGGTTGATTTAATAGTAAAGACATTATTGTGCTGTTGATAGTTTTCAGATATATGAATTAGTTTACATATGTCAGATTGTTAAATTTCTTCCCTCTGTGAGATTTAAAAATATATGATTGTAGAGTAATTTTATAATTCAAAATAGTGTTATCTATCGTTCTTAGCTTTATTAAACACCAAGATATTGTTTCTTCCATTTGGAATAGAGTTTACTACTAGAGGAAGAAAGAGTCCACATTTCACTTTTCCGAGTTTGAATAAATATAAACTATTTGTAAAGACAAATTATTTTTTTCCTCTGCCTTTCTCTCTGCTTCCCCAGCTGGCCTTGCGAATCCAGAAGCCTATCTTTTAGTTTGGTAGAATAGAAAGTTCTCCAGGTGATGTGAACTGAGAGAACTTGGAGAAATCCCTCTTTGTCCTGGAACATTGCTCCCCATGAGATGCCCTGGTGCCCAAATCCCTCAATGTATTGGACATAAGGAGTGTGCACCCTGAGGAGCCCTTGAACTGCCTCCTTTGCCTCTTGATGAGCTCCCCACCCACATACCCCTTTGGCACTTGGATAAAGCATCGCATCCCAGAGCCTGAGTTCTGGCCTCTCAGTCACCCAAGAGCCAGGATTGACGGAGTTAGCACCCTGGAATAGATTTTGTCTAGTGGGAAATTATTGATGAAAATCACTGGGCCATATACATTCTTCCCTCCTTCTTTCTTCTGTGAACTAATTGAAGATACAGTTCCTTTTTGACCTATTTATGTGGTCTGTGCATGAGTGAATGTGCCATCAGAAGAGATTTCTGTGTCTCCTGTGGCTAACTTTGGAGCTGCTCCCCACGTGATGGATACACTTATTTTATTGCTTTAACTCTTTCTTTGCTTTCCCCCTCATTCTTAAGGCCTTGGACTAATAATTCCTGAATAAAGTGATATCCCCTTAATCTATGTCTCAGGCTCTGCCTCCTAAAACACCCAGGTTGAGATACTCTAGATGTTAAGAGTTCTTTTGAGTTAAGCAGTTTCTCTCCTTGCAGGTCTGCTTTGAAAAAAAATTTAGAAAGAAAAATTTGTTAAATAATTATGTTATGCTTGTGGCATTATTAAATCAGTATGAAGATATTGGTTTATAGGAAGGCAAAAAGATGACAACAAAAACGATAAAAGAGGAGTTGAAAAAGGAGAACACTAGTGTCAAGCTTCATTTCACTTTTTTTTGTCTCAGCCAACCACAACCCCAGTGTTAAACATCATTTCTACCTACCCTCTATATTTTCCAATCCTGCATTAGATGTGGCCTCTTTTTGTACTGTGTAAAGTATGTAAACCCAGGATTCTATTTTTCTTCATGACAATGACAATGGAATGGAAAATTTTAAATGCTTACAGTTTTTCATTCTAGCATTGATTTAAACTTCAAAAACTTAACTCTAGCCAGGCCAGGCATGGTGGCTTTTATTTCAATTAAAAAAAATTTTAAGCTGGGTGTGGTGGCGCATGCTTGTAATCCCAGTACTTGGGAGGCTGAGACTAGAGGATCCGGGTTCGCGGCCAGCCTCAGCTACTTAGTGAGACCCTCCGCAACTTAGTGAGACCCTGTTTCAAAATAAAGAATAAAAAAGTAGGGCTGGGAGTGTAACTCAGAGGTAGAATGCCCCTGGGTTCAATCCCCAGTACTGCAAAATAAATAAATAATAAATAAATAAATAAATAAATAAATAAATTTAAAAAGGGTTGGCGTTGTATGTAGCTCAGAAGGTAGAATAACTCTGGGTTCAATCCCCAGTAAAAAAAAAAACAACTTAACTCTATTTTTCAGAAGTTAGAGATATGATTTAATAATCCACTTAGTGGTTAGATAGTACTGTCTCAGAGCTGACTTTATCAATGATCTTTGTATGATGGAATCTCTTAACCAATCCCCTGAATCAGCAAACCCAAATGATACGAATGCTGTGCTGAGTCACTGAGAGAACTATGCTGAAAATACAAAGAGCCACACATGTAGACGATGTCAGATTTCTATTAGCCAGCTGAGATCTATTAACTTATTAACTTCAAATCTCTTTAAAAACCACTAAGAAAAAACAGCACATGGAGAGACCTACATACAGCTTTGTTTCATTAAGTACCTACCTATAAACATACTTCAGAAATGTAGTATGTATGTATATGAACATATATTTATCTTTTGTCATTTACATTACAATCATATTTTTACACAAGCCAAATTACACTCTAAATGCAGAAATTGGTCAATATTCATTTATGAGAGTGAGGATCTAGTTTTTATTAGGGTTATTATAACCCCCCTCCTTTTTTTCCTCTGGAAAGCATTATCAAGGTTCAAAACTCTTAATTTCTTCTTTTTTCCCCCCGTCTTTAAGCACATAGCTAAATCTTTACTACGGCCATGTAAGTTAGGTATTATGGGCCTCAGTTTACAGAAAGAAACTCTGTGGTTGAATAACTATCACAATCACAAATCTAACAATGAAAACCTAAATCCAGGATTCAAATCCAGCTCCATTTGACTCCAAATGGAGTTCTTTCCTTGTTACTCTATACTGTGTTCCTGTAACATAAATAAAATTTGAGGGAGTTGACGGTGAAATATTCTTCTAATTTCTGTTTGTACTAATAGATTGATAAATTCTCCTTTGGTTTACAATTGGATTTGCCAATGGGACATGGAGTAGGGTTCAAATCTTAAAATTGATATGACATGGCAAGAAATCACTGGACTTGGTATACACAAGTAGAAGTATGCAATGTATCTCAGGCGTCCTAAATCATTAAAATAGAAACGAATGGACATTTTGTGATAATGTTACATTTATTTTTAAAATACAAAATGTACTTGGCTTTAAAAATGGAAAATTCGGCTCAGAGATGAGGCAAATACAACGTACATGACTGTTTAAGTTGGTCACATAGGATCTTTTTAAGAAGTTGACCCAGCTGGTGCACTACTTACCTCAACACTCACAGGGGCTTTGACAGCGTGTCATGGTCTTGTCAGGCTGCCTCTTCTTGAATGCCTGTATTGTTCCCGCTCACTTCATTCCCCACGCTGACTGACAGGGATAATACTTTTAATACATCCAGTTTTTTTAACTTAAAATTCTCAATGCACATGAAAGTAAATGGAGCTTTGACTCACTAAAGTAGAGATGGATTTCTTTTCCCTTTTTCCTTTAATTTTATGAGTGGAGTTGGTATTTTAAAACTAGCCCCTGGACATAAGGACTCAGCTTCTAGTCACTTAGCAAGTATAGCTAGCAACATTATTTTGCCTAATCCTGTTTTTATTGCTTTAATGCATCTGAGAAATTCTGCAGACCATGTGAAGCAGGGAGGTACAGATGAGAGATAGATTGAATGAAAAAATCAGAAAAAAATTGTGAAATATTTGTATAATAGATGAAAGCTGATACAGTAACATTTAGAGGGGGATATGTGTAAAATTCATCTGCTTCAGTGAAAACCAAAAATGAAACAAAACAGGAAAACAACAAAGAAAAAAACAAGCTCATCAATACACTGCTTCCCAGCAGAATAAGAGATTTAGAGCTTCATTTTATGGTAAGCAGAATAAAACCTCAGTATTTAAAGTGACAGCCCCAAAGTGCTGATGTGCTAATGAGGTTCATTACTACAAGTGTGGAGACTGAGAGTCCCTTTCTGTTCTGTCTTTGCCAGAACTCATGGGATGACATTTTATTTCAACCTTGCATTTCTGGGAGAGTGCTAAGGTGTTTGAGGGGTCTTGATGATGTCCAGTAAAATATGCCTGAAAGAACCAGAATGTTTAGCCTGAAGAAGAGAAATCCATTTATGGAAACTTGATTGATGGCTTCAAATATATGAGAATCTGTTGTGGGAAAGAGAGATTAGATGTATTTTAGGTAATTCCAAAGAGCAGAGTAAAATATCAGGAAGGCAAAACCCAGCTTAACATAAAGAAGGATTTATAGAGGTTTAGAAATAGGGGCTTAATATATATATATAATATATATATACATATATATATATATATATATATTGTGTGTGTGTGTGTGTGTGTGTGGTACCGGGGATTGAACCCAGTGGCTTTCTACCTCCGAGCTACATCCCCGGCCTTATTTTTTATACTTTATTTTGAAACCGGGTCTCATGAAGTTGCAGAGGCCTCACTAAGTAGCTGAGGCTGGCCGCGAACCCGGATCCTCTGTTGTCCGCCTCCCAAGTACTGGGATTACAAGCGTGTGCCACCATGCCCGGCTTGCTTAATATATTTTTTGAAAGAATGACTGTGATTGAAAGAATGGACGAATGGTCTTGTTGGGAGAGAATAAAGTTTCTAGTCAATTTTTAAATGTGGACTTGAAGTCTTCCAGGGAGGGAATGACTTCCAGGGAGGTAAGAGTTAGTTGATGGGATATTTAAAAATGGTAGAGTTCTTACTAATTCTGAAATTTAATATAATTTGTAACTCTTTTGAATAGAAGAAATCTTATGTTTTCTATAGATACGTACCATGTTTTCCCTAAATTGCAATTCATGTTCCCCCCAATAAAGAATGATAATATATAGTCTTTACAAAATTCCTATATTATTGCATTGATCTTTGTGAACTAGATTATGGAGTGGGCAAGAATCTATGATCCTAGGTTTTATTTAGGAAATAGCCCAGGATAGTTTGTTGATTCGCTCAAAGTCATATAGTGAATTAATTATTGAGTCTGTTGATCTTTTCACAGGATAATGGCACTTTCCCTAAAAAAAATTAATAAGACAGAATCTGAGCCTTTGAAGTTCACACAATTGGTTCAGAATAAAGAGATATATTAAAAGTAAAAGCTGTATTTTGGATTAATATGTTAAATAGATTGGAGAGAATTACAGTGGTTCTCAACTTGGGTAATTTCTCCCCCACACATACCACTACCACTGGGGAAATTTGTCAATGTCTTGATATTTTTAGAGTGACTATTTGGTGGGCAGAAGGAGAGGTGGATGGTATTGACATCTGGTAGGTAAAGGCCAAGGATGCTGCTATATTCTACAAGGTCCAACAACAAAGAAGTATCCAGCCCAAAATGTCAGTAGTGTGAAGGTTGAGAAACCCGTTATATGCTTCCCACTCATTTGATAACAGTCCTTGGATTTCCTTGAAGAATGACATGAGATGTATCAAATATAAAATACATCTAAGTTATCTTCTAAAGATTTTCTATTTACTCAAAATAAAGTTATATTAACCAGAATGACTAACTTTGGTAGCAACTGGCCATACATTTCAGGAGCGGCTCTGCCTCTCAGGATAAAATTTCTTATCAATTTCACTTCTATTGGTAATCCAGCCTTTTTCTCTCTTATACCATTGACTTATTCCTGTCAATTATTTATCACATTAAAAATAAAACAAAAACCCCCACTTTTTTGTATATATTGATTAATCTTCCTCTCCCTCTCTATTTTAGTTTTGTGTCATTAAAGATTAATCTACAATTACTGGTATACTCTTTGCCACTGACATATCTCTAGCAACATTTTACTAGCATAAACCCACTGCATACATTTCAATTCTTATCTTCAAGTCTGTCAATTTATACATTGTTGTTCAATTTCTTCTGAAAAAGCTCTTTCCTTAGCTCCATAGTTCTTCTCCTCTGTCTCTGGAGAGCCCTTCTTTTTCTGTCATCCTATCTCATTGCTATTCTTTAGGATTCTGTCCTTAGTCTTTACTTTTCACATTGCTCTAAGACACCCATTCTCATGGAATTATATACCAGTTTATTTTCCATGACTCTCAAATACAGAGCCTGTAACGTGGACTTCACCCCAGAGTTCTGGATCTATACATCAATTAGTTGTCTCCTGGATGAGCCACAGACATCTCAAATTCAATGTCTAAAACTAAATTTCTGCCTCCATGTCCAGCCTGTTTGTCTTCCCACATACCTGATATCACTGCGACTGCTAAAAAAACAAAAAACCAAAAAAACCCAGCCAGCTGACACTCTGGTCATCTCAGACTCTTTTACTATCAGCTCCCACCAAGTCTTTCATATTTGGGCTTGTGAATCTTTCATATTAATTTCTTCTTCTCCATAACCAGTGCTACCATCTTGGTTTAAGTATGTCTGAATCACCCATACCGATACTAATCTTTTCAAATTGGAAAAAAAAGGGATGATTATGTTTCTCTGGCCATATCTAAGCTACATCATAGAATCCAAACTAACATGGTACATAGGCCTTTTGTTACCTACTTGGTCTCCAGTCTCCTCCTCCATCACAATCCCCAGCCATCTGCAAACAAGCTGGACAACTTCTGTTACTTCATGATATGTTTTTTTTTTAAACAAGTGTTCCTTTTCTTTAGAATGCTCTAGTCATTTTATTTTGTAAAATTGGTTTTATTCTTAATAAAGTAGTAAATATAAATATGTATTTTAAAAATCAGTACTGATAGACATATAACAAAGAATAGCAAGCCGGGCATGGTGGCACATGCCTGTAATCCCAGTATTTGGGAAGCTGAGACAGGAGGAACACAGGTTTGAGTATAGCCTCAGCAACTTAGAGAGACCCTGTTTCGAAATAAAAAAAAATCTAAAAAAAAGGGCTGGGGGTGTAGCTTGCAGGTAGAATGTTCCTGGGTTCAATCCCCAGCACCACACACACACACAAAAAGAAGGGCAGACCTTCACATTTTGCACCACACCTTCTTGCTTTTCCTTTTCCCTAGAGAGGCAACAATTTTTGACCCTTTTAGGTGTGTCTTCTTATAGTCACCTCTATATCGCTGAATAATTTGCAGGAAATGCTACTTCTTGGCTTGTCAGGTTTAGATCTTACCTATTGAGTGCCTCTTCTCTCAGAATTCCAGGATAGTTAACTACAGGCTGATACTCAGAATAGTTAAGAACTGGCACAGCACAGACACTGATTAATCATGGCCAGTCTCCCCAGATGGTATATATGGGTTAATGACTGGCCCTAATATTATGATAATTTGTTGTTAAATTATCAATATAGACATTATTATAACCACATAAATATTACCCACTGCTGAAATGAATACTACACTGTGATTATCTTGATTACACATTGTTTTCTACAAGTTATTAATCGATGCTTTAGAAATCATTTATTCCTCATTAAAAACTCATCATAAATCTCAAGTTCTGTATGAAATTATTGCTATTAGGCAGAATTGATTCCCCATCCAGCGTTACTCCTGAATTATTTTTGTTGTTGTGCTAATTACACTCTACCTTGAAGATTTGTGCATCTGTCTTACCAGAACACAAACTCCTTGAGGTTAGTGATAATATCGTTGAGCCTTCCGTGTCTTGTACCAGTGCCAAACACACAGTGCTTAATAAATGTTTGTTGAGTGGATAGAACAGGAGTGTCCTTCTTTTTCCAGCAGCAGTTAGTATTTTGGTAGATGGCTTTGAGAGCATTTCTTTGATTTCTGAGTCTCTTACAGATCATAACCCCAAATGCCTGTTAGGATCCCGGCAGTTAAAATAAATGAGTGCAGAAAGCCTGATGGAGTCTGTGGCACTTAAAGGAATTACCTGCTCCTTAGTCCCAGCCAGTTATTGCCAGAAAAGCCTAGGTTGCCAGACCTCCTGCTATTTTGATGGAAGTGGAAAATTCAGGTTTAATATGAACTGCCTTCATTCAATTTTTAAAAACTGTGCAGGCCTAGCAAGTGGTTCTTCAGGATAGATCTGGATCATAGCCATCAGTTGAGTTGAAGATTGTTAGAAGGGGGGAGTAGGAGCTACAGTGCATGTTGCTCCAGCCCCCCCTGCTTGGTTTGGGTGTTAGTTTGGCCAAGGGTGCCCCTTCCCCAGCCACTCTGCTGCACCCAAGGATGGCAGCCTCCTTCTGTCAACTGGTAACCAGATGTGGAGTGAAGCTTAGCGCATGGAGCCTGGGCAAGGTTTCAATGGGATCAGGTTTTGCTCTGTTATATGGAAGTGGGGAAAATGGGTTAAATTGGAAATGATAGCGGGAAGGAGTGCAACTAGTCTAAACTTCGTATAATGTGTGCCAAGCCATGTGCTTTTTCTTATAAACAATTTTTATAGTAACCCTAAGAAGATATTTGCGTCCCTGGTTTGTAGATGTTGAATCTCCATGAGATTTTGAGGGGTTTTTGTTTGTTTTTTGCGGTATTGGGGATGGAACCCAGGGCCATTCTACCTCTGAGCTCCACCCCCAGCCATATTTGTTATTCTTTATTTTGAATCAGGGCCTCACCAAGTAGCTGAGGCTGGCCGGGAACCTGTGACCCCCCTGTCTCACCTCCCAAGTACTGGGATTACAAGCGTGCGCCACCATGCCCAGCTTGTTTAATTGTTTGAGTTCTCATTATTAGGGCTGATTAATTCTAGAATTAATATTTCCTCATTTTGCCCCATACAGAAAGCCTATGTATGAGGTTTTAGAAATGAATTAAATGTGTTTTATTATTTTTCCACTAAGAAATTGCTACTGAGATTTTTGAATTTGAAATTTTTGTTGTTGTTTATAGGTTAATTGATTCATATTTTTTATTTGTTATGTTCTGTATCGGGTACTAGGATTATAAAGATGAGTCATACATAATTTCTATGCCTGAGGAGCCCTGAGTGATTGTTTGCTTCTGTTTGTTCTAAGTGTGAAGACTGGGGCAAATGCTGTGAAAAAAGTGTGTAAATAATTGAGAGATTTAGTGGCCAAATTGTGATTTTAAAATATGACTCACTCATTTTTCTCTAGTTGCAACAAACGAAGCATGCTTGTAGAAAAATTGGAAAGTGCAAATAAGCAAAATTAAGGAAAAAATCTCCTTATAACCAATTGAGTAACTATTTACTTATCCACCCTTTTATATAAATTGTTTTTATACCATATATGTATACACACAAACCCATACCCGTACACACAGATCACACTAAATTATTATCATATACTGTTTTCTCTTTTAGAATTATATTGGATTATTCTATCAATCTTTGAACATATTTTTGTGGCTAAATAGCATTTTATTGCATAAATATAAGTCACATGTATTAAATCAATCCTTTATTGTTACATACTTAGGTAAATTTAATTTTTTTGAGGTACTGGAGATTGAACCCAGGGGAATTCTACCTCTGAGCTACACCCCCAGCCCTATTTTATTATTTTTATTTTGAAACAAGGTCTCATTAGGTTGGGGTGGGCCTCACTAAGTTGCTTAGGCTGGCCGCAAGCCTGTGATCGCCCTGTCTCAGCCTCCCAAGTACTACATGGTACTCCAGAAAACAGTATGAATTTGCCCATCACTACTGGATCTAAGTTTCCATTTCTCTTCACTTTTTTCAACATTAGGAAACATCTTTTCCAATGTGACAAATGGAAAAAAGTCTCTCTTTAAGAAGACCCTTTTTGAAACCTTGACATTTGAACTTGCTATCTACCGTTGTTTTCTGATACAGTACTACTACTTTGTGTTATGGCTAATTGGCTGACTGATTATCTGCCTGAGTGGCTGTGGAGCAATTTGAGGCTCAAGCATGTCCTAGTTGCCTGGGTGTTCCTGGATGCTCCTGAATGTTTGCTGAAATGAATTGAATTGGAGAAGATATGTTGTTTAGAAACTGTTGGCCAGATGCATAATTTTCAGTACAATCAGTGGGAGGTTATGTTATTCATATCAATTGCACAATAGTGAGTAATTTTTATTGAGCATTGATTACATGCCACCACTATATTGAGTGCCCTGCATACTTAACACCTGCTTAACAGACTCAACACTAGGTCTTGAACTCACTCAGGACCAGCTAATTCTCAAGGCATCTTTCTATTCTTTCTCTCCTTTCTTCTCTCCTCTCCTACCCTCTCCTACTTTCATTGGAGACGTTATAAATATATCCTTAATACAGAGAGCAGCCTAAGGAAGCTTGATACACCTTGCATCCAGCTTCAACAATTACTAACATGAGGCCAATTTCCTTTCATCTGTACCTTTCCCTCAATACTTTGTACCCCCCATTCCCATGCTGGATTATTTTAAAGCAAATTTCAGATAGATTATTCCATTCATAAGTATTTAATACATATTTCTAAGAGATATGAATTCTGTTATTAATGTGGACCGCTATATCATTATTGTACCTTAATATGCTTATAACAATTCTTAAATATCATCTAATGTCCAGCCAGTGCTAAATTTCCCCAGTGAGCTCGTAAGTGGCTTTTCATACTGTTTTGTGTGAATCAGGATCCACACAAGGAACACACATTGTATTCTGAACCGTTCTAATCTCAACACAGTGTTCTTTTCTCCCCCGTAAAATAGGAGGACTATTTCTCTCAGAAACAAGAAATTCTTAGCTGGAGGAACCTACAGTTCCTAAAGAATTCCTATGGATTGACTATCTATTTCAAATCTCCCAGAAGGAAGTCCTCTCAGTAGCTAATACTTGAGAAACTCTGGATCTTTGTGAAGTTACTTCATATGGGGGTTCACCATCCACACTGCCTGGAAATTCATCAGTGCATCCACACAGGGACTGGGACTCATCCCCCCACTTCTCTGCTTTACTGATAAGGCTCCACCTCATACTGTGGCCAAGTCTCCTCCCTTAAGATGCATAGGCATATGTAAATGGTGCTGGCTTAAAAATTCTGTCTTTAGCACTGAGCTAAAAACATTGGCCTCTGCGCCTCTGCCTGGCTGGGAGAATGACTTAGAAAGGGAAGCCATGGGCTTGCTATTTTCATAAATGGGTCGTGACTTTGAGATGATATTCCACATTAAGCACATTTTCCATTTCTCATGTTTGTTTTTGGTTCTGTTTTGAACTTGAAGGTCTAGTGATCATCCATTGTGTGGTGGCAGATGGGAATTCAACCAGAAGTCCTGAAACTAATGGCCCTCTCTGTGGAGATCGTGGGGAAAACTGCGCAGGTAACAAATGCTTAACGTTGTGTTCAATCTTAGGTAGTTGATCTCCCTAAGTTTTAATCTTTCAATAATAGTAATCATATCACTAGGTAGTTCTCTGAGCACACGCTAATGTACGAGGTACTGTGCTAAGTGTTTTACAGGCAGCAATTCATTAATTCCTCACAACAGCCCTCTGAGTTAGATAATATTTTAAAATTTTATTTCAGGACAAAGCTTAGAAAGATTAAGTAGATTGCCCAAGGTCACACAGCTGGTGAAGAGCAAATCTGGGATTTGAACTCAGGTCTTTCGGATTCCAGGACCTCCACTCCTAACCACTATGCTGGGTGCCCCAGACGTGTGCTCACACTCTAGCCTGTGATATCTTGCATTGGACCAGAAAAGTTGGTGCATTCTGTTCAAATTTAAATCCTTTTTCTTTCCTATTCCACACATTTAAAAAGGAAAGAAGGCAAGGATTTTATGTAATTTACTTTGGAGGTGCTTGAACTAGTATTCTCAAAGTTATTAGTATTCTCAGTCTTAGACTGAGCTTGTCCTGAGTAAAGGGCAAGATAGTATTTTAGGCTTTGTGGACCACAAAGTCTTTGTGAAAGTATTCAGCATTGGCATTGTACCGTGAAAGCAGCCACTCTCACCGTGTAAATGGGTTGGCTTGGCCATGTTCCCATAAAACTTTGGAGAAACAGGCTGTGGGCCAGACTGGGTCCTCCGACCAAGTTTGCTGACCCCTGGTCTGAGACACTGTGTGTTCTGTATAGATTGTGTGTCTGGTCTTCTACAAGGGTTGTTTCTGATTTTGGAAAAAAACAAAAACAAAACACAGGCCAATTTTAAAGAGTAGGGTGGAGTGGAAAAGAACCTCCTGTATTCCCTGGAAACTTCCCTGAGTGGAGAGTATGGTGACTTGGTGTGAAGTGCCACTGTCCCGGCACCCTGGGAACACCATCGCTGAGCCAGGAACACGCTGAGCAAGTCTTCCTGATGTGAGTAATCAGCTCCAGCCCAGTCTCTCTCTTTCATCCTTCACAGTAGTGGGAGGGCTGGAGGGTGTGCATGGGCTGTGGAATCCACGGGTGTCTTAGGTCATGCTTGTGTGGGCCTGGCCTTGTCACCCTGGTAGGGAGAACAAGACCAACTTTATGTGATTGTGTGTTTTTCTTCAGTCTGGATTCAGATGTCTTCAATGATGGCATTTTCACATTTCCCTTGGGAAATGATCCCATAATCCATTGACTGACAATGTTTAGAAATCTTCCTTGTCATCATCCGAAATGGTTTACTAACTTTACTATTATCGTCATAAGAACATTTGACATGATATCTACCTTTTTAAGAATGTTAAGGTGGACAGTACAGTTTTATTTTAGGCATGATGCACAGTAGATCTCTTGAACTCACTCATTTTTGCGTAACTGATAAATAGCAACTCTCCATTTTCTATTTCCTCAAACCCCTGACAACTACTATGCTACTCTCTGTGATTTTGCTGTTTTAGTTGTCTCATAAAAGTGGAATCATACGCTATTTCTCCTTCTGTGAATGGCTTATTTCACTTAGTATAATGTCCTCCAAGTTCATTCAAGTTGTCATGTATTGTAGGGTTTTCTTCTTTTAAAAGGCTGGAGCCGGGCGTGGTGGCGCACGCTTGTAATCCCAGTACTTTGGGAGGCGGAGACCGGAGGATCCGGGTTCGCGGCCAGCCTCAGCACGCATGCGCGTGCACGATCGATCGATGGATAGATCGATCGGTCTATCTCTCTCTGTCTCTCTCTCTCTCTCT